>CAUYQU010014924.1:0-74457 GCA_963574635.1 Cheracebus regulus
GGGGGGGGGGGGGGGGGGGGGGGGGGGGGGGGGGGGGGGGGGGGGGGGGGGGGGGGGGGGGGGGGGGGGGGGGGGGGGGGGGCGGGGCAGGGGGCCTCCGCCTGGAGCATGGACGCTGCCCACCAGCTCTGCCTTGGGGAAGAGGAAGTCACTGTGAGCCAGCACAAAGGCAGCTCAGCTTCCAAGAACAACACTGTCACCTGTGGGGAGGACGTCCCTGTGGGTGTGTAGTGTCCCCCAAACCTGTGTCCACCCAGAGCCTCAGAGCGTGCCCTCATTTGAGCACAGGGTCTTTGCCAATGTTGTTAGGTCAAGCTGAGTTCACTCTGGACCAGGGTGGGCCTACATCCGATGCCTGGTGTCCTCACAAGAAGAGGAGAGGACACAGGGCCACAGGACACAGGGCTGAAGGGGCTGTGAACACGGAGGCAAAGACTGCAGGGATGTGGCCACAAGCCAAGGACATGGAGGACCATCAGAGCCCGCAGGAGCTGGAGAGGCCAAAACGAACCTCCCTCCCGGCTGCAGGAGGAGCCTGCCTTGCCCACACCTGGGTCCTGGGCATCCAGCCTCTGGGGCTGTGAAGCAGGAATGTGCTGCGGTTGGAAGCCTCCAGCTGATGGTCCTCTGCTTTGGCAGCCCCAGGACACTGGTCCTAACCGCAGAGCTTGGGGCCTGCCCTCCCGGCTGCCTTCCTGAGGGATCCACACCAAGAAACCTAGGAGGGGCGAACCCCACCACTTACGCTTGGAGTCACACCAGTTCCAGGAGGAACCCCAGTGCAGAGACGCGATGCACCTGGGGCTCTGAGGTGAAGAATCTGTTGAGCCGTTTCCAAGGCCAGCCAGGCCTTGGGAGCCCAGGCGTCCCCCATGAGTCCTGCACAGGAGGCCCAGCAGACGCCACAGCCAGTCGCCTTGGGATGTGGATTCACCGTGTCCTCCCTCACATCCTGCAAGCGTCCCTGGGGCTGATGGAACGTGGGCAGCTTGAAAGGCCGCGCCCCTGCTCCAGTCAGGCCAGGAAGACAGCAGCCAGGTTCCCATCACACGAGGCCACCTGGGCCTCGACAGCGAATCCCGGCAGCAGCAGCCCCAGCCCACCTGGAGGCCAAGGCAGACAAGCACTGGAAACACGGACACCAACCACCGAACGTCCGCTGCCTCCACATCCGCCATCTGCAGCCCCTCAGGCAGGATGGGCCTGAGGCCAAGACGACCAAAGTTGGGAGGCCCCGCCGTGCAGAATTCAGCTCCTCAGCAGGCCCACTTCTCCAGCGCTCCAGTTTAAACTAAGAAGGGATCAGAAAGGTTTTCTGGATTGCTAACCTATACGTCCAAAGCTCCTGTGCTAACAGCCACTCAACGTGCTCAGGCAGATCCTGCCACCTCTCACCCGGGATATAGCGACCTGTTTCAGAGCACAGAGCAGAGGAAACCTCGAAATGCAAAGAGGAAGAGGATCTTGTTCAAGACGCAGGTGAAAGAGGAGCCACCGCCTGCCTGCAAGGAAAATGCAGACGGAGGGCCAGGAACTCTGATGCAGGAACCAGCCTTCCACACACATCGGCGGCCCGGCGCCATCCTCCAGGGCCTCTGTCACCCGGAAAGGGTTAATCAATCTACGGTCCTAAGTTGGAGGCTGCAGAAATCAGATGATTCTGGAACATCTCCTGCCGTCAGGGGGTTCTCTGCTTATGTAATAAAACACTTGATGATGTGTCATGACTGAGGTTGATACTTAGCAGTCATGACAGGCTGCTACTTAGAGGCTTAAACACTGCAGGGCCAGGAGGTCAGGGCTGATAGGCAGCTCCTCCCCGACGTGAGCAATTGCACTGCCCTCTGCAAGGTTTCTGGGACAGTCTCCATCCACTCTGCACTCCAGGAAGGAGAGAGACTGAGCTTCCCCTACAGGCCCAGCCCCAAAGTGCTGTTCCCATCTCCCACCCGACACCCTGACACTCGTTCTCCTGGCCACACTCAGCTGTAAGGGAGGCTGGGAGATGCAGGCTTTTTCAGGCATGTTAGAGCTACAACTCAGAAGTTCTGTCACTGTCAAAGAACAGGAGAACAAATACCAGGGATGGCTCTGAGCTGCCGCCCCTGCAGGCCTGCAAAATGCCAGCTCAGGACAGACCTCTCCAGAGAGACACAGACTGGCCTAAACGCGTGCCTCTCCTCCAGGTTCCTGCCCTTGAGAACTGCCCCACTGCTCGGTGCTCAGGGAGCTAGGCTCGAGGCATGCAGTTGGTGACATCAGGATCTGTGCACATCTGCTCTGCCTGCCCCAGCCCAGGGACCTGCAATAAAGAGCCTGGCTCGGATGAGGTGGTGTGGGTACAGCTGGGGCCCAGGGACTGCACTGGGATGGCGATTGAACAACCTGTCATAAAGGGGTTTGGGAAATCGACGGCCGTGATAGCACCACAGCACCTGAGTGAAATCAGTGTCACCGAAACACACACTTAACAATGGTCACCAGGCGCAGTGGCTCACACCTGTAATCCCAGCACTTTGGGAGGCCAAGGCGGCTGTAACACCTGAGGTCAGGAGTTCGAGACCAGCCTGGACAACATGGTGAAGCCCCAACTCTACTAAAAATACAAAAATTAGCTGGACATGGTGGCAGGTGCCTGTAATCCCAACTGCTTAGGAGGCTGAGGCAGGAGAATCACTTGAAGCTGGGAGGTGGAGGCTGCAGTGAGCTGAGAGCGTGCCACTGAACTCCAGCCTGGGCGACAGAGTGAGATTCAGTCTCAAAAAAAAAAAAAGGTTAAAATTGCAAACTCTATAGATGTACCCACGCACACTCAAATGGAAAATGCCAGTATGGTTGTCTGGTGGAGGGCGCCCACCACCCAGGAGAGGGCTGGTGGGAAACGGTGTGGTGGAGGTTTGTGGGTGGGAGTCTCTGCACCTAGGGCGGGGCTGGAGTCCTCAGGAGACTGGCAGCAGCTGGTGGCAGGAGACCTGGGGAAGTGCCCCCAGCACTGGGCAGGAGGCGGGAGAGGAGAGCAGGGAGGGGCCAGGGCTCCGAGTGCAGCCGTGGGCATCTCCCAGCCTTGCCTCATGCCGCACTCTGGAGCTGGCACTGGCACTGGCACTTCCATCCCACAGATACAGAAACCGAGGCTCAGAGAGGCAGAGTGACTTCCGCAAAGCCACGCGGGCAGCAGGGTTCAACTGTTTCCTGGCCCCTCGTGGGGCTCTTCCCTCTCCTCCTCACAGCGTTTCTGGGTCCTCAGCCCAGGGATCCCATGAGGCCGGGGAACATCCTCCCAAAATGGAACTCAGTTCCCTGTCGCCAGAGGGAGATGCGGGGCCAGAGGAGCCCAGCTTCTCCAGATCTCGCCTGCCCTGGTCCTGCCACAAGGAGGAAGCTCGCTGGCCAGGGAGGCGGAGGGAGAGGAGGAGGCCCGCAGGCGGGGAGGAGGGAGAGGAGGAGGCCCGCAGGCCGGGAGGAGGGAGAGGAGGAGGGAGAGGAGGAGGCCTGCGGCGGGGGGGTGCTTTTCTCCCAACCTTGGCATCCCCAGATGATGATTGTCCCATGGCAGTTTGGTGCAGAATTCCGATGTTCCCATCTGGCCTTTCTAAAGACCCAGAGTGGGATTGTGAGGACGGAAGTGAGACGGCGGCGTGCAGGGGCTGCCAGGCTCCGTGCACATTGCAGCCTCTTCGGTGCACGCCCAGGGCCACAGTGGGGGCGGCCGGTGCTCCACCCAGGCCTGGCTTCCAGCTGCAGCCCTCGTCCTCCTTCCTTGAGATCACAAATTATCTAAAACGCCTCCTAGAGCGGCAGAGCGTGGGCCTCGGGCTGCCAGTCGCTACCGTTTGTGCCTAAATGGCTGAATGTCAGACCCCTTGGGCAAATTGAGAACAGACTGTCACAACACCCCCTTCCCTAAGGAGAATGTACAGACACCCCCACTTCCCGCTTCTGACCCCCAGCATGTAGCTGCCCCTCCCAGCTTCTAGCACATAGCACAGCCTTGGCCTCCTCCTCTGACAGCCCTCCTGGCAGCCGAAGTCCCGTCACCCAGGGCCGCCGCCATTTGTGACCAACGGATCGATACGTCACCCGAGGCCCTGGGAGGCTTGCATCCCCACTGCTCTTCTCCAGTTGCAGAATTAAAAGTCAAGCTTGTTGTTGGCGTTGTAATGAGCTGTGTCCTGGGGCTCCTGTTACAAGGAGCTGAGAGCCTGTTCCTCCGTAGGCCGGGGTCAGAGGCCTCTTGCTCCTTCCTGAGACGGGTGGGCCTCGGGATGTGGTGGCAGCTGCCACGGGTACCCTTCCTTCTGCTGGGGCCAGGGTCTAGACAGCCAGAGCATCGGAGCTACAAGAGCCCCTCACCCTTGGGCTCCACTTCCACGTGGGAAAGCAAGGCCCAGGTGAGGCCGAAAGGTTGCCCTCAGCCCATAGCAGGTAAATGGATAGTTGTAATCTTATGAACTTTTTTCAGAAATCTTAAAATTCTTAGCCCATAAAGTCCTTCATGTGGGAACTGTTGCTTTCTAAGCCATTGGAAATCACTAACACACACACACACACACACAGCAGCACACAGGTGCACACACACACACAGGTACTCATGCACACAGCACACAGGTGCACACATATGGGTGCACACACGTGCACACACACACATGTGTGCACACACATACACACAGGTGCACATGCACACCCAGCACACAGGTGCATACACAAAGGTGCACACACAAGTGCACACACATACACACATGCATGCACATACAGACACAAGTGAACATGCACACCCAGCACACAGGTGCACACACATACACAGGTGTACATGTACACACAGCACACAGTACACACAGCACAGAAGTGCACACACAGAGGTGTCTCAGCACACATTGGCCTGTGTGGCCAGCCCCTCTGGCTACCCCGTGGAACTGTGACTGCCTTTGGGGCTTGGCCGCAGCTCCGTGGTCCCCAGTCCGGCACGCCAGAGTAGCTGCTCGGTGAATACTAAGTGGATACAAAGTTCCTCCATTTCCAAAAAAAGAAATTCCTCCATCTCCTGTCAATCAGACATCTCTCTAACCCAGACGTGCTGGTCATTCCCCTCTATGGGTTTCAACGGAACCATGCACTTTTGCTGACCTAAGAGGCTGACCCCAAATCTGGCGTCTCAGGTGGACCTGGGTGGGCTTCAAACTTGAAGTCTCTGAGTGCTTTGGGAAAATCCCATGATAAAGGTGTGTGGTCCCTTCCCTTCTCTCAGCCAGAGAAGGGCCAGGGGGTGGGGGGGCAGCCAGGAGAGACCCATTTTGGGGACAAGCCGTGGCAGTGTGGACTTAGAGGAACCACAGAATCCCTACTGGAGCCCACTTGGTGTTCAGGCTTGGGTCCAGCTTCTCAAAGAAGTTCCCAGGGGTTGGGAGGAAGGAGGTGTTATTGTTTAATGTGTGCAGAGTTCTTTTGAGGACCACGTCAGTCTGCGGTTCTTCAGGGAAAGTGAACCAATGGGAGATACACACATGTACACACACAGAGGGAGACACGTGCATACACACGCACACACACACAGAGGGAGACGTGCATATACACGCACACACGCACAGAGGGAGACCTGTGCATACACACGCACACACACAGAGGGAGACGTGCATACACATGCACACACGCACAGAGGGAGACGTGCATACACATGCACACACGCACAGTGGGAGACGTGTATACACACCCACACATGCACAGAGGGAGACCTGTGCATACACACGCACACATACACACAGAAGGAGACATGTGCATACACACGCACACATACACACAGAGGGAGACATGTGCATACACACGCACACACGCACAGAGAGAGACATGTGCATACACACACACGCACAGAGGGAGACATGTGCATACACACACACACACGCACAGAGGGAGACATGTGCATACACACGCACACATACACACAGAGGGAGACATATGCATACACATGCACACACACAGGCATGCACACACGGAGACATGCCCATACACAGGCACACGCACATACACATGCACAGGGAGACATGAGCCTACACACACACACACACACACACAGAGATGCCGTTATTATAAGGAGTTGGCTTTCTGGAGGCTGGACAGCCCATAGTCAGAGTCACATCCCTGCTGGAGTCTGGGGACAGGCGCTACTGGAGAGCAACGGTGAGATGGCCCAGCCCACACAGCCAGGCAGGGGAGCGCCCTCTGACCAGGGAGACACGGCCCTGTGTTCCTTGCAGGCCTTCGATGGGTCAGATTCAGCCTACACACTAGGGGAGGGCGACCTTCTTAAGTTCAAATGCTGCCCTCATTCAAAAACACCCTCCTGGAAACAGCCAGAATAATGTGTGGACCAAACGCCTGGACATCCTGTGGCCCAGTCAAGTTGACATATAAAATTGACCAGCACAAGGACGATGGAAAGGGCTTGGGTGGAGACAGTGGCTATGGGTACAAGCATGGTGAACATCTTTAATGCCATTGCTTGTGAATTACAGTGATTAAGTGACAAATATTATGTTAGGTATATATTACCACAATTGAGAAAATCACAAGGTAGATATCTAGAGATGCCTCAAAAAGTAATCTACCAGATTTTCTTTTAAAGGCTATCATTAGCAAAATCCTTCCCGTGAGGTTCAGAACCAGGGTTGGCAAACTTTGTCAAGGCCCAGAGAGTCCGTGTTTGCAGCTCCGGGCCGCCCACCCTCTGTGCACCTGCTCACCTCTGCCCAGGTGTCAGGAAAGCAGTCAGAGGTAACACGTACAGGGAAACGTCATTTATGAACACGAAATTTGGAATGTTTCATCATTTTCATGAGTCACAAAATATGTATCTTCTGCTTCTTTTCAGCCGTTAAAAAGCATAAGAGCCCCCTTCAGATCACCAGTTGTACAAAAGTGGACCAGATTCGGCCCAGGGGCTGTGGTTTCCCAATCCCTCATCTAGATGAATAGGAGCTGAGGCCAAGATCGCCCAGGTGGGTGCCGACCGCAGGCAAGCCCAGCCCCAGGGCTCGACTGGGCTGGGACATCCGGGCGTCTGGAGTCCAGTGTCACTGCGTGTGCTGCTTAGGAGCAGAGCACAGGCTCCCCAGAGCTGGGTGGGGACAGGCAGAGGACAAACAGCGGAGGCAGGCACCCAGGGGACCAGAAATGCCAACCACCAGGCCCTGTGGGAAAGCCAGGCTGGGCTTGGGGGGCAAAGGGCCCAAAGCTGCACCAAGCAAGGGCACCCCAGCAGCTCCGGGGCAGCGGGTATCACCCCCTCAACCTCCACCCCCAGGTCTGCTCTGCTGCCCAGCAGCCCTGCCTGTGCCCTGGCAGTGCCAGCTCCTGCTGGCTCCTTGCCCGCTTCCACATCCAGGGAGACGCCCTGCTGGAGGCCCAGCCCTCCCAGGCCGGCAGCTCCAGAAAAGCCTGTGGGGAACAGACCATGAGGATCTGTCGGGGTTGCTGGGACTGAGGGCTGTCTCGGGGGCATGAGTTTCAGTGGTGTACCTGGTCACCCTCCACGCCACCCGTAGAGTCCCAAGGCCCATGACTGGTCCAATCAGCAGAGGGAGGGGTGGGACGGGAGGAGGGGAGGATCACCCAGTGCTCCTGCAGCCAGCATCGGGCTGGGCACACTTATAAGGAACTGGTGAGGGGACTGCGTGACTGTTCTCATGCAGATTCCTTTATATAACGTGTGGTCTATGCACACAACACCTGCCACATGGCAGAGAGCATGGCAACCCCACTGCAGGCGGGACAGGGAGAATCACCCTGACAGAAACCAGTGAAACAGCCCAGACTGGGTGCTTCCGTCTTTCCAAGGTTCGAACGAAACAGGCAAAACCAGCCCTCACTGTTACCTTAGGGGAGTGGCCAAGGGGCACTTCAAATGGCCGTGCTCTGGTCCTGGCCGGGTGCCGGTCCCCCAGCAGTGCTTGGCCAGAGAGGTCCTCAGCTTCGCTCTTAGGATCCATGCACCTCGCTGCGTGTTCCTGCATGCACGGAAGCAAGGGCTTGAGAAGGGAGAGGCTAACTCCTCACTAAGCCTCTCCCGCGGCTGGCCTCGGCTCTGTGTGACCCACTAGCTAGCCAGCAGACCAACCTGGGCCTAAGTATGTCCGCCAGGCTGGCCCAGTGCTGGGCCCTGGGAGGGGAGCTCCATACTCGTGTTCAGAGTCCCCCAAGGGCAAGGCATCCTTACCTCTCATTTTACAGATGGGAAAACTAAGGCCAAAGAGGTGGTCAGTGGCCCAGAGTCACCCTGAGCGCCAAGACGCAGCCCGTCTGCCAGAGCTGTGAGCACCTGTCTTCTCTGCAGCATTGTTTCCTGTCTTGCAGGAAAAGGGGTTCCCATACCTGCCTTCCTGACCAGAAATTCCAAACTCACAGCCCAGACCCCAAACCTAGGGGGATTCCCCTCCCCTGCTGGAGGCGCTGCTGGCCAGGCATTTAGTCTGCAAATCCCCTGACAAGACAGGTCATCAATGTGAAATTATCGCCATCAGCAGGGCCAGGCAGCCCGGCCTCCCATTATGGCCAAATGAATAACTCCGTTTACAGAAGTCGTTTAGGGCGCTGCCCCAGACAATGACTCCTGTCAAAAGATTTACCGAAGCTCAGGGGCAATGTGGCAGGACGCCCTGTGGGCCTGGCCTCAGAGTTTATCAGCTCATGCAGAAAACAAAGATTGCAGCGTGGACCATTTCGCCGCTGAAATTCATGCCTTTTGACCCCAAATGAAGAGATAATCCCGGGGCTTGTTTCCACTTGAGCTTAGAGAGATTGTAAACAGCTGGCTCTGAAGCAGAACCTCGCATTGGCCTTGGGTGGAAGTCACCAGCCATCAGCCACACTGTTGGGGAAAGTGGTTCATGACTTCATTTGACTCCACTCCCTTGGAAGCACCCCCCCAGGAGAATTCTATTTTTAAACTGAGTGCTTGGTAGAACTCTCACTAAAGGAACATGCTGGAGGAACATGCTTCCTCCAATTCCATGCTGAAGACTGTAAACTTAATCATGATTTATTTTCTCCTTGGCTACCAGGAAGCTCAAAGGCCAAGAAAAGCTTAAGCATATCAGCAAGGCTGGTCCTTTATATTATGACATGTGGATTCTCTTTTACTTTACTGTTGTGGATTCTATTTAGAGTTAACGATGTTTGTTTAAGGTGCTTCATGGTGTAAACAGCTTCAGATCCTTTGTGGAAAGAGTGAGGGCTGTGAGTAAATGATGGGGGGCTTCCAGGAAGGCAGAGTGGAGAGCCAGAGGCAATAACAGGACTGGCCAAAGGAAACCAGATGGGAAGACCCATGCAAATACAGCTTGGGGTGATCCAGTCACCCAGCATGAGAGGGTGCCTGGCTCTGCCTAGGAGCTCAGGAAATACTCTGTGAATATGCACGAATGATGGATGGATAGCTGAGCACTAAGCAGGTGGCCAGCAGCCCCTGGACGCAGGCACTGTGCTCAGCCTCTACTGCTTGGGGGTCCTCTCCTGAGGTGGGAGCCCAGCCAGCACCTCTCTCACAGTGAGATGGGGAGATGAAACCACAGCAGCAACCTCGTGTGTGTCTGGCGCATGGTGCGACCTGTGAGAGCTCCTCTGCCTGCTCCTCCTTTCAGGGTGAGGTCATGTCTAATCAGCGCAAGTCAGGTGGCAGACACCAAGAAAGCATGCATGCTGTGGGGAGAAGCTGGGATGTCGCAAAGGAGGATAACGGCAGCTCCAGAGCATTGGCTGAAGCCCAGGAACTGTCCTGTGCAACCCGTGTGGACGGACCCCTGTAATGTCCACACCCTCACAAGGTAGGAATTCTCATCGTCATTTTACAGGTGACGAAACGGAGGTGTGGCAACTTCAAAGCATGTCTACATGTTCTTGGACCTCCTGGCATCGAGGCAGGTCACAGACCACAGACACACACACACTCACATGCACACATGGAAGCTGGCTGGCTGGGCTTGTGACTCTTCTGTAGCCAATATCGTGGCAGGGAAGTTCATTGGGAAAAGTGGTGGTGCCCGCAGCTCTGGCTTTTGCAGCCCAGGCACCAACCATGTGAGCAATGAGGTGATCCCAGCCCCGAGGCATTGAGTCCCTCAGACCCTCCATCTTCCTAGCAGGGGTGATCCCCCAGACTGTGTCATCCTCACTGGCTCCTTCCACAAAGAGGTTGTGGCTTTAAGCTCGAGGTGGCTTGTTATACGTTGACAGGACAGAGATTGGTATCTGGACAAATCCCCAGCATTAACTCTGGTCCTGGGCAGTGGAGAGAAGCTAAAGGGGCCTTAAGAAGACTGTGGGTGAGGGCCTGAGGAAGAGCAGGAAGAACGTCACTGGCAACCACAGAAAAAGGGAGGTCAGTAACACAAAGGAGGCCAGTCCCGTCACAAGCTACAACGTGAGGAACAGGAAATGTACCTAATTAACTCAGTGATGGAGCAAGCTTTCTTCTGTAAAGGACCAAATGGCAAATATTTTAGATATTGTCGGGGAGCTGGTCTCTGTGGAAACTCCTAAAGTCTATAGCTGTAGCCATCAACAATACCCCAGTAAATGGGCATGGCTGCATTTCAACAGAACTGTCTGCAGAAGCAGCCAGTCGGCTGGATTGCTCACCCCAATCTAGCTCAGATGTCCAGGAAAATACACGGAAAGCACCGCTTTCTTCTCCTTGCAGCCAGGGATAAAATGCAAGACGAAGGAGGTGAGCAGAAGAGCAAACTGTTGAATTTTCAAGATAAATTTTCAGAATTTAAAGAAGCGAGAGTTTGCTGAGTGATTATATAATGATGATGGTGGTGGTGGTGATGGTGGTGATGGTGGTGATGGTGATGGTGGTGATGGTGGTGATGGTGGTGATGGTGGTGATGGTGATGATGGTGGTGATGGTGATGTTGGTGATGATGTGGTAGTGATGGTGATGATGGTGGTGATGGTGGTGATGATGGTGATGACAGTAGTGATGGTGATGATGGTGGTGATGGTGATGATGGTGGTGATGATGGTGATGATGGTAGTGATGGTGATGATGGTGATGGTAGTGATGGTGATGATGGTAGTGATGGTGATGATGGTAGTGATGGTGATGGTGGTGATGATGGTGATGATGGTAGTGATGGTGATGATGGTGGTGATGGTGATGGTGGTGATGATGGTGATGGTGGTGATGGTGATGATGGTGGTGATGGTGATGATGGTGGTGATGGTGATGGTGGTGATGATGGTGATGGTGATGATGGTGGTGATGGTGATGGTGGTGATGATGGTGATGATGGTGGTGATGGTGGTGACGGTGGTGATGGTGGTGATGGTGATGGTGGTGATGATGGTGATGGTGATGGTGGTGATGATGGTGGTGATGGTGATGATGGTGGTGATGGTGATGACGGTGGTGATGGTGATGATGGTGGTGATGGTGATGATGGTGGTGATGATGGTAATGGTGATGATCGTGGTGATGATGGTGATGGTGATGATGGTGGTGATGGTGATGATGGTGGTGATGGTGTTGATGGTAGTGATGGTGATGATGGTAATGATGGTGGTGATGGTGATGATGGTGGTGATGGTGATGGTGATGATGGTGGTGATTATGGTGATAATAGTGATGATGGTGGTGATGGTGATGATGGTGGTGATGGTGACGATGATAGTGGTGATGGTGATAATTATGATGATTATGGTGATTATAGTGGTAATGCTGAGTGATGGTGATGAGGAGGATCGCAATGGTGGTGGTGATGATGGTGATGGTGATGATGGAGGTGATAGGGCTGGTGGTGATGATGGTGAGAGTGATGATAATTGTGATGATGGTGGTGATTATAGCGGTGATAGCATTAATAATCGTGATGATCATTAGGGCAAAGGGGAGAGAATGCAGTGTTAGGTGTGGTACAGCTCAGAATTCCTCAGTGGCCAGCATTGTATACTGCGTCCATCGTCCTATCTTCTGTCCCTGTCCAGCCATCCTTAGCAGTGTGAGCTCTTTGAAGGCAGGGTCACGCCTGATCCTATCCTTCCCCACGCACCCCAGAGCTGGCCACACACTGGTGCTCCTTCAACAGGAGCTTAAAGAGACGAGTGGAGAGGGAATCTCTTTGGAAGACATGAAACCACCAACCTTACATTTACGCTTTCCTGTTCTATTATCCAAATGTATCTCCTGTGGCCCCCTTGCCACAGGACATTTTTTTTTAATTTATTTTTTTAAAAAAACACACTTGGCTGCATGTTACTCTAATATATTACTTCATTTTCTGACTCCTTTTGCACTAGAAGCCCTCAAAATAGGGGCCATACCCTTCACATCGCATTCTCTCTTGATCCAGCCCTACCCAATAGGCTCACCCTGGCTTGCGAGAGTAGTTGTTACGTGGTCAGGAAATTTCCCAACCAGTTGGTAAACTGTCAAGCTCTGCCATGGTGGGATACACTTCAGAAGTCAGCAAATGCTAGAAATCAGCCTTCTCTCCCAGAGAACCAGTTGTTAAGCATTTGTCAGCATGCCAGTGTGGCCTCCACTGAGTCTGCTCCTGTCAATGTCATGTCAAGGTCGCTGGAGACCTCCAAGTGACCAAGTCTCCATCCTTGTTCTCCTCACCCTGGACTTCACAGGGAAACCTGTTTCTCCCATTAATCACTAATATTTGTCCCTTGGCTTTTCCTCCCAGCTCCTCACCCAGCTCCTTCCTGCCTCCACCCCACCTCTGCTGTTGGGTGTGGGCCCTCCCCTGTCCCTCTTCCCTTCCCCTTCCTATCGACACATCCTGTGGCCGCTCTCTCTGCCCACGGCCTTAAATACCATTGGTTTACAACAGAAAGCACGTTTCTGCCTGCAGCATCTTCCCACCCCGCAGCTCCCGGTGCCTGCACCTGGCTGCCTCATCAGCAGCATACCTAATGCATATTCATATTCATTTCCTGGGCAGAGTCTGTCTTTGTCTCTTCCAGCCGCTGGTGGCTGCTGGCAACCCATGGTGTTCCCTGGCTCATAGATGCGTCCTCCCACCCATCTCTGTGGCCACATGGCCTCCTCCCTGTGTGTCTCCGTGTCCCAGTGTCTGTCCAAATCTCTTTCCCCTTATCCTATAAAGATACCAGTCACAGAATTACGGTCCACCCTCATTTATGACTTCATTTTACTGTCATCACAGCTGCAGAGACCCCATTCCAAGCACGGCCATGTTCGCAGTGCCGGAGGTTGGGCCTTCAGCTTCCCTTTTTGGGGGGCACAGTGCAACCCACAGAGCAGCTCATGCCTCACACAGAGCAGAGCCCTGATGTGCCCCCAGATGGGCTGCTACTCCCTCCAACCCTTCGTTTTCTCAAAAGACACTGTAATTCCATTGTTCAGGACACAGATGCCTCATTGCGGCGGCTGGTGACTTCCTCTCTATCCTCCACACTCTAAACTTGTGTTTAGGTGCTCACAAGTGAAGTTGTGCTTGTGTGTTTCAAGCACATCGGGCATCCCACCCCTAGCAGCCCCTACCTCCTGCTGGCCCAAGCCACCATCGTCTCCCATGTGCCTCCTCTTTGGAGGAAGTTGCCTCCTCGGTGCCCTCTTCCTCCCTGGACCCCGTAATACCCTCTCCACAGTGAGAGGTCTCCGCCACCCCACAGTCCCTGCTGGGACTTCCCATGAGTCCTTGTCCTGGTCTACCTAACTGGCCAGCTCGCCTCTGTGGATGCCTATGTGACTGCCTGGAGGCTCCAGCAGACTGTTCCCCAGGCTCGGAAGCTCTTCCACCCAGGTCTGTACAGAGGCTCCGGCAGGCTGTTCCCCGAGCTGAGAAGCTCTTCCACCCAGGTCTGTACAGAGGCTCCAGCAGGCTGTTCCCCGGGCGCGGAAGCTCTTCCACTGGGTCTTCCCCAGGCCGGCCCTGCTCCTTGTCAACTCGGTTGTCTGCTTAGGACTGTCCCTGTCTCCTCGTCCAGCACAGGACTGGAGTAGGTGTATACACTGCTGGTGAGGACGGAATGACAACCTACAGTGTGGACCAATTGCCCCCTGACACAAAACTGCATGGACCCCGGCTGCCTGCTGCAGAGTTGCTGGGCACCCGATGCTTGGGGAATAATGCCCGTGGTAGAAAGCCAGCACAGCAGGAAAGCAAGGAGGCTCTGCTGAGCGCCACGCCACCCACACCAGGTTTGAGGATTCCACAGCTACGGGGGCCTCGAGTGATGGTACCTGTTCCAAGCCTGTCCCCTGAGGCAGACTCAGGTCCTGAGGCAACCTGTCCCCTTACCCCACCTGCAAACCCCTGGAGGCGACACCTTTGAGCTTTCACTCACTGTAACCTGATCAGCAATGGGACAAGGCTGGGGGCACAAGACAAGAGACGTGTTAATCCGCGGCTCTTCCGGAGCTGCCGGAGCCCCAGACATCTCTTAATTTGTCTGGTGGATCTCAGCCGGAAATCCTGGCTTCTCCTGCGGCCATGGGACACGCTGGCAGCTCGCCTGGGTGGCTCTACACACAGAAGGATGCTGACCTCTCACGTGGGCTTATGTCCCTAATGCTCAATTCAGCCTGTGTCTGGTTTAAGACAAGCACCGCCTCCCTTCTCTGCATGCAGAATTGAGCTCTGGTGCCCAGAGGCGGTCACTCCAGCAGGACACTTGGCAGCGAGGGCAGCCTGCAGCAGCACACGGGGGTTTCCACCGTGTGGTTCCCACCCTGCCAAAGAGCAGAACCTCCTGGAAGCTTTGGCAGCACCTGTCCCTCGGGCCTGGCCCAGGTGCTGGGGAGAGCAGCTGTTTCTCAGCAGGTGACTGATGAGTGAGGTGACCCACAGCCCTTCCTAACTGCTGGTGATGGGCCTGGCAGGGGCATTTCAGGTCGTAAAGCCCAGGTGGACCCAGGCAGGCAGGAGAAGGAACAGCTGGGCAGAGGCCTGGCCACAGGAGCACATGGGCCTCAGGCAGGGGATGGAGAGTGCCTGGCAGGGCAGAGCAGGGATGGGGGTGCCAGGAGGAGGGGCGCAGGCCAGCAAGTGGCACGGGTGGCTCTCTCGGCCCAGGAAGCTCTGGGTGGAGCTTGGGCTCAGCCAAGAAAGGGGATGGCAGGGTGGCCTCCCGGTGAGAAGGGGGAGGGTGGGGACAGCCCCCCTGCAGGAGGACCACCTGTAGCCCAAGTGGGCGAAGGCAGGGTCTGCAGCCAGGCCCAGCTCTGAGGCCCAGCCTGGGTGCACACAGGCCATGGGAATGTGCCAGGCCCCAGCTGGCGGATCCTCTGTTTCCTCATCAGCAAACCAGAGGCCACGGCTGCGTCTCCATTCTCACAGCAGGACGTGCAGCTTTCCTTCAGCCCGTGCACGGACGCGGGAGATCAGCACAGCTGTCTCAGTAATGGGCCCGCTTGTCGATCAGGAGCACGGGCTGCCGCGCCAGGTGCACATGCCGCTAAAAGGTCTGAACACTCGTAGAATGGGGGTGACCTCAGGGGAAGAGGGAGGGGGAGGGGGCTTCAGCTAAGCCTACGAAGCAAAAACAATAGCAAAGGCAGTATCATCACAAGAGTGCTGTACCCCTGCGGAGGTGGAGGTTCCAACAGAGAAGGGACGTCAGCCCGGAGGGAGTCCCGGATGTTCTGGAGCCACCGGTCGTCCGCTCTGGCCAGCTCCGGGGAGGTGGCGTTCTGCACAGCCCACTCTTTCCCTGCTGGCCCCAGTGACCCCAGGCAGAGTGCTTCTGAGCTCTGGGACTTCTGCCTCCTGTGAGGCCTGTGGAAGGTCCCTGATCCCGGGGACTTGGCCAGTGAGCAAGCTCCCGTGAAGATGAGCTTGTGGTCTCCACACTCTGTGGCTGCCCCCTGGCACCAGAATCCCTGGCTCTTTCCACCGCCAGTGGAGGGCGAGGGAGGGACCGAGAGCCTCTTGAGGAGCAGTGGGGAGAGGGGCGGAGTGGAGAAGAAGGGTGGGTGGGGGTGCAGTCACGGGGCTTGCAGTCCCAAAGGCTGCGCTCTGGCCAGCAGGTTAGGAGAGCTGTGTCAGAGGTGAGGGAACTGTATGGAAGAGGAGAGGTCCCCATCGCCGGGCACGTCCCCTCGCCTTGGGGAAGGGGTGGAAGAGTCCCTCGTGGGGGCACGGGGGTGGTGAGAAGGGTGGGGGAGATGGAGCTGCCCCCTTGGACCCTAAAACGTCTTCCCAGGGGGCCCGCCTCTCTCAGGACAAGGCCATCTGTGCTCCCACCTCACCAGCCTGGCTGCACCCGGGGGCTCGGTGGGACCCCTCGGGGACACTGAGGTCATGCCCCTTGCCCTGTCCAGATGGGCCTGGGACAACTCGGTCCACAGCAGGCGAGGACAATGGCCCCTGTTGTCGTCCAGCCGCCCTGGGCCACATTCTCTAGGGACCTAGTGACCCTGAATAGGACGGTGAAGAGGTCCTCGCTGACTCAGCGAGATGTCCACTCGCTAATGAAGGGCCGTTGGAAAGGGCGTTGACCTTGGTCAGCAGGCTGGGCTCTCCATCTAGGGGTCACTGCAAGGACACACAGGAGACAGTGATGCCACGCCCACCCCAAATGGGAACACTTGCCAGCAGCTGAGAGGACGACTGTCCAGCGGTCAGCCTACACCGAGACCCACCTGTGGGGAAGAGCCAGGATGGACGGCCAGGGTCAGAGGTTCAAACTAGGTGCCATCCCTGCTGCCGAGTAAAATAGACCGCACAGCACCATCCAAGCTCGGACCGAGGGAAGCCCCAGGGGCGGTGGAATGGTAGATGGTCCCTAACCCAGCATGGAGATCAAGGAAGGCTGCCTGGAGGAGGGGATAGGGAGCCGGGTCTTGAAGGATGGGTAGCACTGGCCAGAAATCACTGAAGGAGAAGAGGACGCTAGACAGGAAGCAGCGCTGGTGGTGGTTTGTGGACACAGAGTGGGGAGAGATGGAACTCTTTCGCATAACTGGAGCAGGGGCTGCCAAGAGGAGGTGGGCGCTGAGGGGACGAGCCACAGAGAGGGGGCGGAACGCGTTAGAAACAGCCCCTCTGATGGCGGCAGGCAGGCAAAGCTGTGATCGGATAATGCCCTAGACTGAGGAGAGTCCAGGGGGGCTCAGGCTCCCAGAGTGCTGAGCAAAGTCACACCGGCTCTGTAGAAACCCCAGGGCAGGCTTTTCCACCTTGAGCAAAGGCCTGGGGGTAAAGAGAGCACCGCCTATGTGGGAGTCGTGACAGGCCACTCACTTGACAGAGAGCAGGAGACCTGAGGCGGAAGGAGGACCTTAGAGGGAAGGGTGGACGGGCAGGGCTGAAATCACGTGGGCTGGAGAAGGCACTTGAGGCCAGGGCCCAGCTTCAGCTAAGTGAGGGACGCCAGAGGGGGTGCGACGAGGGTCTGGGCCTTGCAGATGTGAGAATGTGCAGCCGCAGACAGGGCACCGTGACTGCTGCCTGCGTCGGGACCAGGACCCAGTGCTCATGTGTGCAGAACCCACACACCCTCCCATGCTGTTCCACAGTGTTTGACACTGTTCCCTTCAGCACCATCAAGGCAGCCCCAGCAACAGAAGAAAGGAGCTGTGCTCCTCCACAGAGACTCAGCACGGGAGCTGTGGCATGTCAGGTACACGCTCTCCCTCTTTAGCTCGAATCCCCTCCCCTGTCGGATGGTGCTATCACCTGCACTGCTGCCCTCCCAGGATTGTTTGGACCCACGTATAAGGGTATAAAAAAGCACCCTGTGCTGCCCAGCACTGAGCGTGGTGAAAAGCAGTCTCCACGAGGGTATGATGGCCCTTCCTTCTGCAGGAGACTCTCAGGACTCTTTCAAACACAGGAAATCCACTCACAAAATGTGACAACCTACAGGTCAAAAATTAACCCTCAACAAGTTTCAAAGAATGATTTTCATACGGAGTAGATTCTCCGACCACAGTGTGATTAATTTAGAAGTTAATATAGAAGGAAGATTAAAATATATGTCCATATAAGTTTTGAAGATTGACACATGCTCCTAAATAGCCTGCAGGTTAAAGGGGAGATTGCAATGAAAATTACAAATGATTTAGTCCTGAATGGAAAAGAAAAAAAAAAAAAAGAAAAAGGGTATTATATAGCAGTTTTCTTGGTTGCAGCTCAAATTAGATTTTAGAGCTATATTTGTAAACTATACATTTATTACAAAAATAAGAAAACTTATAAATAAACAATGTACAATCTTTACTAAAATAGAAAACTGACAATAATTCTAAAGAACATAGAAGAAAAGAAGTAAAGCCATCAGAAGAAATGGATTAAATAGAAAATGAAGAAAAATAGAAATTATCAACAAAAGCAAAATTCTGGCCTCAGAGAAAATAAAATAGAAAGATTCCTAGTAAGACTAATCAAGAAAAAAGTGCTATCAACAAATCACATCAGGAATGAAGAGGGAAGCAGAAGAGATTTAGAAGAATTGTTAAAGGCTGCTGCAACTAACTTTATGCCAATAAATTTTAAATTTCAGTGTCATGAACATTTTTCTTGAAGAAAAGTTACCAGAATTAATTCAGGTTGAAATAGAAGACACAAATGAAGTAATAACCAGTAAAAAAAAAAAACTGAATTGATTAGCAAAGATTTATACACACAAAGAAAACAAACAAAAGTCACCAAGCCCAGGTGGTGGTATAGCAAGAGCCACCAAATCTTCAAGAGACAAATGATCCCTACTAAGTGCACACTATTGCAGAGAATAAGGGGTAAAAAACAACAATTCACTTTATGAAACAAGTATAACCTAGTGACTACAGTTAAATGATCATTTGTGAAAAGAAAATATTCCACCAATTTCAATTCTAAACATAGATTTAAAAAATCTTACAGGAAAGTCTGGCAAATCAAATCTTGCTGCATATTACAATAATGACAGCTCATTTTAGTTTATCTCCAAAAGTCAAGGAGAGTACTCATTTCAAAAATTTAGAAATAGGCCAGGCACGGTGGCTCACGCCTGCAATCCCAGCACTTTGGGATCAGGAGTTCAAGACCAGCCTGGTTAACAACATGGTGAAACCACATCTCTACTAAAAAAATACAAAAATTAGCCAGGTGTGGTGGCATGCACCTGCTGTCCCAGCTATACAGGAGGCTGAGGCATGAGAATCATTTGAACCCAGGAGGCAAAGATTGCAGTGAACAGAGATGACACCCCTGCCTTCCAGCATGGGTGATAGAGTGAGGCTCCATCAAAAAAATATATATATATTAGGGATAAACAATGACACATTAAGAGAGGAGAGGGTGAGAGAAGGTAAAAATTCAACTTTATCATCTTAATAGGAACTTTCAAAGCGTTCAATAGAATTCAGCCATTTAAGATTGAATTTTCAAATTCTTAGCAAACTGTGAATAGCATGAAGTTTTCTTACTGGAATTTAGACAAAGTCAGTGCTGAGCTGCTGAACAGAGGGAGACCAGAGCAGGGTGGCTGGGGTCAGAGAGGGTTGTGTCTGTGATCTGCAGCAGTGTAGCAGAGCTGGGAGACAAAGGCACTGGGGACACAGGTGCCGCCTATCATGACGTTTTATGCATTCCAGAATGTTGTCCTCATCCACAGAGCCAAAGTGCATTCACTACTATCATTTCCACAGAAAAGCTAAGAGGAAACACGACGTATAGTTTGCATACATCACTTCTCCTGTGCCTATTAATGAGAACCTAGTCATGTGGACACGCCAGGCTATAACGGAAGTGGAAATGTACTTTTCACCTAGGTAGACACGTGTCCATCTACAATCCAAAGGAGATCTATTACTAAAATTTAAAAAATAAGGGAGAAGAGGTAAGAAGTGTCCATTTTCATGCTCTGCTACACATGATAAAGAGTGTCTATCTAAAACATAGAGTAAACATTATACTTAATTATTAAAGTTTAAAAGTATTCCACTAAACTCAGGATCAAGACGAGATGCATTCGTCATCATTATGTTCAACATTGTACCTGTGGATTTAGACAATGCAATAGGACAAGAAAAACTTCAAAGATGCAAACATTGAAAAATACTGTGATTGTCCACATAGGAAATCTAAAATAATCTATGGACAAACTGGTATAAATAGTATAAATAATACAAGTATAACTAATAGTAAGTTTGCTGGATACAAAAGCAGTAGAATTTCTATATGCCACTAATAATCAATAACAAAATAGAGAAAAGATTCCCAATCATAAAGGCAACCAAGACTTTAATATTTAGAACTGTGTGATATATTTACTGAGAAAAATTATGAAATATACCTTATACACGGACAGGAAGACTCAATATCATAAACATGTCGATTTTTCCTAAATGAGCCTTTAGAGTCAATGTACTTTGAATAAAAAATTCTAACATAGTTTTCCTCATAGGACAACTACAGAAATCTAATATGAAAGAATAATGAAACAGAAAATAACCAGAATAATGTAAATTTTTAGAACATAAAAATATAGAAGCTGGACACGGTGGCTCACACCTGTAATTCCAACACTTTGGGAGGCCAAGGTGGGAGGTTCAAGAGGTCAGGAGATTGAGACCATCCTGGCCAACATGGTGAAACCCCATCTCTACTGAAAATACAAAAATTAGCTGGGCATGATGTCATGCACCTGTAGTCCCAGCTACTCAGGAGGCTGAGGCAGGAGAATTGCTTGAACCTGAGAGGCAAAGGTTGCAGTGAGCCGAGATTACACCACTGCACTCCAGCCTGGGTGACAGAGTGAGACTCTGTCTCAAAAAAAAAAATTAAATTAATTAATTAATTAATTTTTAAAAATATATAAAACATTACTTTAAAATTAATTTTGTAAGACTTCAGGAAAAGGAAAGTTATCAGGAATAAAGAGGGTCATTACATAATGATAAAAAGTTCAATTCACCAAGAAGAGATAACCATTCTTAATATTTATGCACCTAATAAGAAAGTATCAAACTACATTGGGGCAATAACTGATAGATCTGCCAGGTGAAACAGATAAATCTGCTATCACAGTTGGACACCTGAACACGCCTCTATCAGAAATGGATAGATCCAGCAAGCAGAAAATCAGTAAGGACAAAGTGGAACCCAACAGCACTATCAATCAACTGGCTATAATTAACATTTATGGACTGTTTCATCCGACAGCAAATTACACATTCTTCTCAAGCTCTCATGGAACAACTACCAAGACAGATCACATTCTGGGGCATCAAGCACACCTCAACAAACTGAAAGAGTAGAAATCTTACAAGATCTGCTCTCAGACCACAATGAAATGAAATAAGAAATCAATAACAAAAAGATGCCTAGAAAATGTTAAATTATTTAGAGATTAAACAAAACACTTCTAAATAACACATGGGTCAAAGAAAAAATCTCAAGAGAAATTTTAAAATATTTTGAACTAAATGAAAATGAAATACAACTTATAAAAATTTGTTGGATGAAGGAAAATCAGTGCTTAGAGGGAAAATTATAGCTTTGAATAAATATATTAGAAAATCACAAAGATCCAAAATCAACAATCTAGGCTTCTACCTTATGAAACTAGAAAAAAAAGAAAAAAAAAATTCCAAAATAAGAAGAAATGATAAAAATTAGAGCAGAAATCAATGAAATTAAAAATAGAAGAGCAATAGAGAAAAATCAATGAAACCAGAAGCTTGTTCTTTGAAATATCAACAAATTAATAAGCCTCTAGCCATGCTAAGGGAAAAAAAAGAGGACAATAATTGCTAATATCAGAAATGAAAGAGAGGAGATCACTAGAGATCTCATGGACATGAAAAGGATGCTACAGGAACAACTCTATGCTCATACCTTTGATAACCTAGATGAAACGGACCAATTCCTTGGAAGGCACAATCTGTCAAAGCGCGTGCAAGAACAAATAGGCAATCTAAACAGGCATGTGTCTATTAAATAAATCAAACTGATGCTTAATAACCTTCCAAAAGAGAAAGCCCAGATGGGTTCATTAGTAAATGCCACCAAACATTTAAGGAATAAATTATACTAATTCTCTACAATATCTGTTAGAAGATAAAAGCAAGGAAAATACTCCCCATCTCATTCTCTGAGGCCAACATTTCCCTAATGCCAAAACCAGACAAAAACATTACAAGAGGCTGGGCACGGTGGTTCATGTCTGTAATCCTAGCACTTTGGGAAGTTGAGGCACCCGGATTCATTGAGCCCAGGACTTCACAGCTTGAGCAATGTAGTAACACCCTGTCATGGGGGCATGAGCGTGTAGTCCTAGCTACTCAGGAGGCTGAGATGAGAGGATCACTTGAGCCTGGGAGGCAGAGGTTGTAGTGAGCAGTGAACGTGCTACTGCACTCTAGCCTGGACAATAGAGCAAGATTCTGTCTCAAAACAGAACAGAAAACAATGACATTACGAGAGGGAAAAAAAAGCTATAGAAGGATATGTCTCATGAACATAAAGGCAAAACTTAACAAAATATTAGCAAATAGAAATCAACAATGTATAAAAAAGAATTATATACCATGGGATTTATCCCAGGTATTCCAGGCTGGTTCAACTTTCAAAAATCAATTTATATAATACATTACATCAATAGGCTAAAGAAGAAAAATCACATGATTATATAAATAAAAGCAGAAAAAGAATTTGACAAACTCCAAAATGCATTCATGGCAAAATCTCCCAGTAAACTAGGAATAGAGAGGAACTTACTTTCTCAACTTGATAAGGAATGTCTACAAAAATCTTGTAACTGACATCAGACTTCATGCTGAGAAACTCGAAGATTTCCCAGCAAGATCAGGAACAAGGCAAGGATGTCCTCTCACCACTGCTTTTCAATATCATACTGAAAGTCCTGGCTAATGCAATAAGACAAGAAGAGAAAATAAAAGATATACAGATTCGGAAGGAAGCAATAAAACTGTCTTTGTTCACAGTTGACATTATTGTTTATGTAAAATAACCAAAAGAATCTATAAAAAATACTCCTAGAACTAATTAAGTAATTATAGCAAGGTTGTGATATACAAGGTTCTTACAAAAAACTCAGTCACTTTCCTATATAAGCAGCAGTGAACAAGTGTAATTCAAAATTTAAAACATGATAAACACAATACCATTCACATTAGCACCCCCCCAAAATGAAATACTTAAGTATACATTTAACAATATATGTATACGATCTATAAAAGGAAAACTACAAAACTCTGATCAAAGAAGTCAAAGAAAAACTAAATACATAAAGACATATTTCACATTCAGGGATAAAAAGACTCTATATTATCAAGATGTCCATTCTTCCTCACTTGATCCATAGACTCAATGCGATCCCAATCAAGATTCCAGCATGCTATTTTATGAGTATCAACAAACTAATTCTGAAGTTTATATGGAGAGGCAAAATACTCAGAATAGCCAACACAATATTGAAGAACAAAGTTAGAAGACCAACACTACTTGACTTTAAGACTTACCATAAAGAAAGCTATAGTAATCAAGACAGTGTGGTATTGGCAAAAGAGAACACAAATATATCAACCTAACAGAATGAAGGACCCTGAAATAGACTCATATAAATATAGTCAATTGATTTTTGACAAAGGAGGATTGGCAATAGAATGGGACAAAGACATGGTGCCAGAATGACTGAATATCCATAAAACAAACAAACAAAAAAAGAAATGAATCTAGATACAGATCTTATACAGTCACAAAAATTAACTCAAAATAAATCATAGACCTAAATATAATACTCAAGACTATAAAACCCTAAAAGATAGCGCAGGGGAAAATCTAAACAATCTTGAGTTTGGTAATGACCTTTTCGATACAACACCAAAAGCAGGATCCAGGAAAGAACTGATAAGCGGGGCTTCATTAAAAATAAAATATTTCTGCTCTATGAAGGCATTGTCAAGAGAATGAAAAGACAAGCCACAGACTGGGAGAAAATATGTGCAAAAGATGATAAAGGATTGTTATCCAAAATGTACAAAGAACTCTCAAAACTCAACAATAAGAAAACAACCCCAACTAAAAAATAGGCCAAAGACCTTAACAGATATATTTCCAAAGAAGATATACAGATGGCAAATAAGCATAAGAAAGATGATCCACATCATATGTCAGTAAGAAACTGCAAATTAAAACCATATTGAGACACCATTATACACCTAGTAGAACAACCCAAATCCAGACTACTGACATCATCAAATGCTGGCAAGGGTATGGGGGAACAGGAACTCCCATTTTTGGGTGGTAGGAATGCCAAATGGTATGCCTGCTTTGGAAGATAGCTTGGTAGTTTCTTACAACATTAAACATACTTTTACCAAAAGATCCAGCAATTGTTCTCCTTGGTATTTATTTACCCAAGGGAGTTGAAAACATATCCATATAAAAACCTACTTATGAATGAACATTTAAAGCAGCATTACTCATAATTGCCAAGCACTGGTGGGGGGGGACAAGATATCCTTCAGTAACTGATTGGATAAACAAATAGTGAACTTCTAGGCAATGAAATATTATTCAGCACTAAAAAGATATGAGCTATCAAGCCATGAACAGACATGGAGGAAACCTAAATGTGCATTACTAAGTGAAAGAAGCTCATCTTTAAAATTACATATGATATGACTCCAACCATGTGGCATTCTGAAAAAAGGCAAAACTATGCAGATGATTAAAAAAAAAATCAGTGGCTACCAGGGATTCAGGGACAGGGAAACATGAACAGGTGAAGTGCAGAGGAGCTTCAGACAGTGACACTATGCTGTGTGATAGTAAAATGCAGATTATCTGTCCTTGTACCTTTGTCTAAACCCATAGAACCTGCAACACCTGTAGTGAACTCTCCTGCAGACTCTGCACTTTGAGTGCTGATGATGTGTCTGTGGAGACTCGCCAGTTGTGAGGAATGTACCACCCTGGTGGGGATGCTGGAACCGGGGAGGGCTGTGCCTGTGTCAGGGCAGGGGGGAAATGGGAACTCCCTGCACCTATCTTCTACTCAATTGTGCTGGGAACCTAAAACCATTCTTAAAAATAAAACCTACTAATTTAAAATTACGGTAATTAGGAAAGTGTGCAAGTGGGTCAGGAAGAGAAAGACAAAGGGAGCCAAGCAGGAAGTACGGAAACAACACGTGGGCGCGTGGGAACTCCACTTTCCACAGAAACAACACGTGGGCGTGTGGGAACACTTTCCACGGAAACAACATGTGGGAGCGTGGGAACTCCACTTTCCACGGAAACAACACGTGGGCGTGTGGGAACTCCACTTTCCACAGAAACAACACGTGGGTGCGTGGGAACTCCACTTTCCACAGAAACAACACGTGGGAGTGTGGGAACTCCACTTTCCACAGAAACAACACGTGGGAGTGTGGGAACTCCACTTTCCACAGAAACAACATGTGGGTGTGTGGGAACACTTTCCATGGAAACAACATGTGGGAGAGTGGGAACTCCACTTTCCACGGAAACAGCAACACGAATTGGCACGAACAGGACAGACCAGCCCCTCGTGGTGCTAGGACAGTGGGTTTTCCACATGGAAAAAGAGAAAGTTAAATTTCCAACTCCCTGTGCAGAAAAATTGATTCCAGATGGATTAAAGATATAAATGTGAAAAGAACTACAACACTTTTAGGAAAAAATACAAAATAATATTTTTCTGACCCCAGAGTAGAAAGGAATTTCTAAACACAGTGTCAAAAAAGGCACATGCTGGTCCCGAGGCTTCATGATGATCTACGCCGTCTCTCAGGCCTCGGACTGCAGTGGCCACACTGTGACTTCTGCCACGTTCCACTGGTCAAAGCAGGTCATGGGCCTCTGCGGCAGAGGGCTGGGCACCAATGCCATCCCAAAGAGCCACCTGGTGAAGCTGCAGCTCCAGAGAAGGATGGAGGACTTGGGCCACCTTTGCCACCAATCTTCCATGCCCCGGCCTGGTAGACAGGGAAGGCGGTGGAGAGAAGCCCTATTTGAGCAAGGTGGTGAAGAAAGTACAGAAGTCTAGGGGAAAATTGGGAAAAAAGAACTCAGTGAGGTGTGATCCAAGGAGGAGAATCTGGGCATCCTCAATGAAGCAGAAAAAGATTCATCACAACTCTTTCCAAAGTGACTGACGTTGGAAACCGTTTAAAAAGCACGTGTGTGGGCCAGGTGTGCTGGCTCATGCCTGTAATCCCAGCACTTTGGGAGACTGAGGCAGGTGGCTCATGTGGTCAAGAGATTGAAACCAGTCTGACCAACATGGTGAAACCCTGTCTCTAATAAAAATACAAAAATTAGCTGGGTGTGGTGGCAGGTGCCTGTAATCCCAGCTACTCAGGAGGCTGAGGCTGGAGGATCGCTTGAACCCGGGAGGTGGAGGTTACAGTGAGCCAAGATCACACCACTGCACTCCAGCCTGGGCAACAGAGCAAGACTCCAGCTCAAAACAAAAACAAAACAGCACACATGTGGTCCAGGAGGGCCAGCAAGTGTCTGGCTGTCTTCCTCCCACTCTGGTCCCCCAGAGCCTGGTACGTGGGGCACAGGGAGGAGTTTGAAAAGAGGACAGAGAGCTGGTGCCAGCTGGCTCCCAGGCTGGCCAGAATAACACCAGTCGGCACTGGGAGGGAAACCCCAGCTTGGTAGTCATGGTCAAGAGGAGTCCACTGGGAGCCACCTGTCACCTCTGACCAGTTGGTCTGCAGAGATGAGCATCCTAGAATTAAACACAAGTGGGAATTTATCTCTGAGAGCTTTGAGGATGGAGTGTTCATTAATCATTCCCTGCAGTGGCGCCGCTGGGCACCGGGGCACATCTGGCCCAGATTCAAATCTGACTCTCCTGCAGAGCCCTCCCTGGGCTCGGGGGAGAGGTGGGAGGTATGCAGGGGTGTCAGGGCACTCTGGGGTACAGAGTCTTTGGTCCCAAATGTCCAAAGGGCTTTTCGGAGTCAGCCACGGAGCTCAGGTGCTACAGAGGGCCAGGCTGGCCCCAGAGCTCGGGCCTTCTCATCTTCAAAGACTCTGCCAGGGTCTTGGAGGTTAATTTGGTGGTGGGGGGCGGGGGGGTGCTGCTGTGTTTTTGATGATCCCTTTTGCTTGTCCTTGCAGCTTCCACACCAAATCTGTCTGACCCCCCAGACCAGGGACTAGGAAGTCAGCCTCAATGCCCACGCAGGTCCCCCACTCCCTCCAGCATCTCACCAGGCACCAAAGCCTCCAGAACCACCTTTCCCGTCTGTCCACTCCCCCAGGCCACTGCCACCGACTAGCGGGACTGCCGCCCCCGCTCACCTGGATCCTCAAGGACTTCTTGGTGGTCACCTGTTCCAGACTCACTCCTGCCCCCGGTCCTCCCTCTACTGCTGATGGAGAGCATACCAACGGGGTATGATCAGCTCCCTCCCGGCAAACAAAACCCCCGCAGCTTTACCATTGCCTCTGGACAAAGTTTTCTTCTGAACCAGAAAGTCAAGGCCCTTGTAGACTCCTGAGCACGTCTTCTGACTCCTCAGGCTGAGCCCCCCAGGTCCCTGAAGGCTACTCCTTCCTGTTCCTCTCTTCTCACTGCCACCAGGACCTTGTGCATCTAGCATTTTCACGTTAACTTTTATGAATCTCTGAAGTGACACCACCTCCAGGAAGCCTTCCTAGAGGCACCAAGCAGAGTTGGCATCCTGCCTTCGTGCTGTAACTGGCAACAAGGTAACCTCTGATTAAGGATGAGTAGCTCCCCCGAGCCATGCGTTCTCTGATGGCAGGAGATGTCCAGTCTCTTTCTATGGCCCCAGGTGGGGATGGACTAAAGGCTTATCTTAAGAGGACCCACCAAAGACTTGTGAAACAGGTTGATCTGGAGTCTGGTGTGGCTCTGACAACCTCCACACAGGCCCGGTGGCCTTGGCCACTGAACCAAGAAGGCCAGGCATGGCGGCTGCTTTCCCTGGGCCCTGCAGAGCTTTGCAGCTCAGGAAGCTGCTCTGTCCTCTGGCCTGACAGATCTGGACTGAGGCTGCCGAAGTCTGGATGGAGCTCAGCTCCCAGGGCATCGTGGGTGGATGAACTGGCAGGACCTGGTGTCCCTTGGGCCAAATCCCTCAGGTCACAGGAGAGGAGGTGCCAAGTCTCACCACAGGGGCATCTGTTGCCGAGCCCAGAACTTTCCTCTGCCTCCAGGTAGATTCGGGGTCACCTGGGAAGGGGGTTCCCACTCCGCCCCTACTTGCCACCTTAAAATCATGCCCTCTTCCTGTCTCTGCCTGCCCCTCCACATTGGCCAGAGCCCCTGAGACCTGAGGCCCAGGGTAGAACGGTGACCACCCCCGCCATAAGCCTGATGGGCACATGGGAGCAGCAGCCGGCAGGATGAGGGTCTCGGGGAAGAGAAAGGAGACAGGAAGGGAGAATGGGGAAGCAGAGACGCACGGGCCTGGGTTGGAGGGAGGCTGGCATGGAGAAAGAGAGACTCCTACCAGCTCTGCCCAACCCTCCGCCCCCAGGCCAGCATCCAGTGGGTGTGGCCTTTTTAGAGGTCCTTTCCTCCCTGTCACCCCTGCCAGGCGGGCAGGGACACACCACCCACCCACCTGGCAGGCAGGGCACAGGCCGGGGGAGGCTCACACCCCCCAGGGCCCCAGACCAGGACAGGGCCCCAGACCACCCACCTGTCTCTGCCCCTGAGTTCCAGCATTTGTGAAATGGAACTCCGACTGCGTCCCTTGCAGGGAGTCTGAGGGATGACGCCTCGGCACTGCCATGGAGTTTTGGAGGCCAGGACTCTCCCACACAGCAACCCTGACCGTGACGCCACACGTGGCCTGCCCCGGCCTACCACTAATTGAATTTTTCCAGAGGCCTCGAGGTGTTTTTTGAGCATTGCCCACTAAGCCGCAGGGGATGAGCTGTGATGTTTCAGCCACAAATTCCTGGCACCCTCTAACCGGGACATGAGCGTGTTCCTTACAGCTCAGTCCTGTCCGGGGCTCCATTAAACAGAGCTTACAATTAAGGAAATGTGATAGGAAGATTAGCTGATGTGTGAAAGCGGAGCCTCGTACAGTCACAAAAGACAATGTCTTCCAAGCCCTGATCGGCCACTCAGCCTGACGTGAGGTTAAGCTGAAGAACGCCCATTAATCCAGATAGACAATGATGACGCCTTCTTCCCCGGCGTCGGGCCTGTTGCTACATTTCTCCTGTGGCTCCCTGCCAGGAAGGTATTGTGTTCTGAGACTAAAATACTTTTCATTTTTTCTACAATTTCCGCTTAAAAAGTTCCAAATGTTCAGCCATATGATGTGAAACTTAACTTCAAGAAAATCCTAGGGGGGTTTTGACGGTGGGGAAAATGTGGGGGTCTGATCCCCTGACCCCACGCCAGGGGAGGATACGGTTTCAAGCCTTTCTTCTGGCCCCACTCTGCTCGCCTAGCCCTAAGGAGAGACGAGCCAGCCGTCCTCCAGGAAGACGGGAGTGCCTCCGGTGAAGGCAGAATCCACCACGCCCCTGCCCCACAAACTGCTTCCCAGTGTGTGGGTTTTCAGGGGCCATGCGGCAAAGTCTAGAAGCCCGGCGACCTGGGTTCCAACCTCCGCCTCTGTCAGCCTCAGTGTCCTGGGTGTCTGCAGCTCAAATTAAATTCCATCAATAATCCTGCAGATTACTTTGCTAGAAGCGCAGTTAACCCATTTAAACTTCACAAAAACCCCGTGTGGGAAAGCTCTTACTTCCACCCTACAGATGGGTACGCTGAGGCTCGGGGGCTTCATAACTGGACGAGACAAGCAAGTGGTGGGGCACATTCGGGCTCATGTGACGTGAACCTCATGGTTTGATGGACCAGGCATTTGCAAGTGTCAGCCTGGCATGAGGGGCCGCCCCAGGGCCCTCCAGCTGGGACGGCTGGCTTTCGATAGATGAGCGTGTTGGCGCCTTCGTCTGAGTTCTGTACAGGGGAGGAGAGAAGGGGAATGGCCCCAGCGCCTTGGTCCTTGAGGCTCTGCCTCTCATGGCCCCTGAGGGACGGTGCGGTCGCCTCCGCACCTCCAGTCCCAGGCCCAGCACCAGGCATGGAGGACAAGCTCAAGGCACGGCCGTCAAGCTGTCTAAAATCAATCAGTGGGGCCATGGCGAGTGGTCCGTAAAAGTGTGCATGGTGCACTGTTCACTCTTAAAACCCGAGCAGGGCCCAGCAATACAGTATCCCCTCTGTCGATGATACAAGAACTGGGCCGAGGTCCAGGACGCTCGGACCGTGAGGCCTCATCAATCCTTAATTACTGCATTGGTAATTAAGGATTACCAATCGTATCAGTTGGGATAAATTACCGTGCCTAACACAGAGCCCAGCCCAGAGGAGGCGAGTGAATGAACGAACGAATGAACGAAGCTTTCCGGAGCCCACAGCCAGGAGCCTGCAGGGGCCAAGTCCACCTTCTTCACCTCGGGGTCCATGTGGCTGGGTGAGCCGCCAGGAGCGGGTGCCGGGCAGTTCTGATTTCCATTGTCATCTGTCCCTGTGGCTTCCTGCTGTGCACTGCACAGGCAGCCGCATTTGTGATATCAGCCAGTCAATAGAAGGGGTGGGTGTGCCCGCACCATGAGACCCCGCAGCAGGGACTCCCAGCCCAAGGGTCCCGAGCTTCCAGGACAAGCCAGAGCAGCAGCAAGAAGCCCCAGGCAGTGTGTGGCCTTGATGGTGTCTCTGAAGCATCCCATCCCCAGGCACAGGTGCCAACCTGCCTCCCCGGGAAAGGGCCACGTCACCTGGCACAGCAGAACACCAGGGAGCTTTCGAGACTGACAGAAAGGAGGAAGCAGGACTTGAACTCCCAGCCCCCGGCCCAGGAGCTCAGCTGGGCCAAGGTGTGCAGGTGAGCCCTGGCTGGGCGTGAACGTGGCTTCTCTTCCTCGAGACACTTGCCACAGGCTTCTGCTCAGGGCACCCCAAAGCACGAGCTGCCGGCTAGACACTCACAGGCCCCCAGGCTTTTCCCCACCCCCATCAGGGCAGGCTCCCCTCTGCTTTTCATACCAGTCTGAGGCCCCGGGGACTCCTCGGACTAGCGGCTCCCCTTCCATCAAGGCTCCAGGTCACCACTCAGCAGATCATTCAGGCTGCAGCCAGGCTCTCCCCATCAACGTCCCTCCCACTAATTCAGACCAGGCCCGAGCTGCTGAACTCTACCCAGGACGCCTCAAGGAGTCACGGATGCAATGCATCAAATGAGGAGCACGTTTCCAGCTCTCGGCCCCTAACAGGCACATGGAATTCTAGACTCTCTGGGGTGGGGAAGATCTTTAAAGGCATCCTATCCAGGCACCCCCATCCACCACTACTGCTGCCATCCAGGGCCAGGAGCTCCCCACATGACCAAGAAAAGTGAACACAACATCCAGCCTGTTACACACCTCCGAGGACGGAGAGATCACTACCTCACCGAGTGAGGTGCTCTTTCTACCATCGGCTTCATCCTTCCCGAAATGCACGTGAAATAGGTACTCCCCCTCGTAGTCCCCAGCGATGACCTCAGGACCGTGCAGGGCATGTGAGCCCGTCTTTCCAGAGACAGCGATCTCAGGGTCTGATGTCCTCTCTCTCAGGCGTCACAGCCCAGTTTCTGCCGTGACCTCACACTGAGTCCTGGGACCTCCCAGGCACTATCTGATTATTCTTAATTTCTGAGTAACTTCAAAGTACCCAGCAGAGTTGGTGAACTGCGCTCAGTGGGGACATGAGGCCCACACACTTCTGAACCTGACTCAACTGCGTCCACGGCTGTGGGGTGGCCCTTCGTACTGGCCCTTCTGGGACCAGGTGCCACACCCATAGGGTCTCACTAAAGCCTCATACCCAACCTAAGAGGCGGCCGCTGTTATCAGACAGGTGAGGAGACTGAAAGCTCACGCGATTCGCCCAAGCACACACAGTCACGCAGGTCTGCCAACTCCTCCGATCCGAAGGCTGGATGGGCTCAGGCCACCATGCTCAGGACTCAGACTGTCCCTGCTGCCGCCGCTGCCGTGACCCCAGCTGCTCACAGGCCGGAGCTGTCCCTTTCAGCCCAGGGCCTGCCTGGCTGGTAGGCCCTTCTGTGCCATGGGCAGGCAGGCAGCCAGAAGCACCCAGGGAATGAATGGCCTGTCCACCCGGAAGCAGGTGGGAGCCGGATAGACAGCCCAGCTCCCACACCACATGGCGCCTCACACCTTCCCGACAGGATGGAGCTCCAGGAGCCTGCGGCAGAACCCAGTCTGACTCTAAGCCTCTCACTGCTTCCTTCCCTCCTCCCGACCCATATTTCTGGGATCATCTCCCAAATAAGTCCTCGTCTCAGCGTCTGCTTCTGGGGACCCAAACGCAGACACTGAACACCTGAGATCTGAATACCCAGGCTTCCTATTCTGCTTTTTTTGTTTTGTTTTGTTTTGAGATGGAGTTTCGCTCTTGTTGCCCAGGCTGGAGTGCAATGGCACGATCTCAGCTCACCGCAATCTCCGCCTCCCGGGTACAAGCAATTCTCCTGCCTCAGCATCCCGAGTAGCTGGGACTACAGGTGCATGCTACCACCATGCCCGCCTAATTTTGTATTTTTAGTAGAGACAGGGTTTCTCCATGTTGGTCAGGCTGGTCTCAAACTCCCAACCTCAGGTGATCTGCCCGCCTTAGCCTCCCAAAGTGCTGGGATTACAGGGGTGAACCATGTGCCTGGCCCCCAGACTTCCTGTTCTAAATGCCTGTGTTTGCTTATTTCGGTTGTGTTTGGCCTTTGATACTTAGAAAACACTTTGGGGTTTTACTCGACGTCTGGAAATGGAAATAAATGTACCAAAGCCAGTCAGGGGCTGGAGGTGAAGACACGGGTAGGGGGAAGTCCGCGTTGGAGGCAGCGGATTCCAGGGCGGCTCCTCAAGGTGACGTTAAAGTAATAATGACGTAACAGCAGCCGCACGGTCCAGCCTGGATGTTCATGTCTGTAACTCATCTCGTCCTGCAAAAATCAAGTCCAGGATGTGGCCAGGTTCTGGGTTTAAGCTCTTCCACTCCCTGGGACTAGACACAGAAAGGCCTGGGGCAGTGCCCTGCTTCTAGAAGCTCCAGGACCCCGCATTGGAAAATGGGCAGTGGCATTGTGAGGACTGGAGGCGCAGAAAGGGGGTCTAGTCTATGGCCACGCCGCCTCCCCAAGCCTCTATTTCCCTGTAGCATTCCTGAAGGGCTACGACGCAAAGCCCCGGCAGCACCCAGCACCTGGTGTGGGCTTGGCAGGCAGTGGTGACCTTCAGGAGCTGGGCAGAGAAGCGAACTAAACCCGGAGCCAGACAAGGAGGTCTCCGGAGGCAATCCGGGAAAGCCCAGGCAGCTGTCGTGGATGGTGCAAAGGAGGCTGGATGAAGATGCTGGAGCCCACGTGAAGCTCTGGCTCTCATCTGTTAGAATTTGGCCTCAGCTCCCACTAGTGGGGTGGTTTGGGGGTCATGTGGCGGAGGTCTGGGACGGATCAGGAAAAGCCGCTTCACACATGTCTGCTCTGCAATTGCCCTCGTGCCTCTAGGACGGAGCTAACGAGCCAAGTGTCGCAACTCCCGACAACAACCATTCACCGACGGGGCAGCCAGAAGCACCTACTATGCGCCTACTACGCGCCAGGCACCGTGCCCGCGTGGGCCCTGCCAGTGCCCTGCCCTGTCCTCTCAGCCCACACTTCCCCGGGCGCATCTGCCAGAAAGGATTAAGAAGTTGCCTTCGGAAGGCCTGGCTTTGTTTGGGAAATTTCCCCCAGCTGAGAAGGAGAGGCCGGAGAAGGAAAGAATGACCAATTATACGCTGTGTTGTCTTCAGATGAAAGGGCCTTTTTGTGGCCCTCCTCCGTCTCCTGTTTGGGCTGTCAACAGCAATTTGACGAGGAATGTTGCTGGGCCTGACCTGTTTTTTCAAGATGGTAACCTATATTGTGTATCATCTCAGTCCGGGAGATCGCCAGCCGGCACCCTCCTCCGCACAGTCCCCCCGGTTGAACTTCACCTTTAAAACCAGGAAAATTGATTGGAAAAAAATTCAGGGAAATCTTCCACTAATGATATTTTGAGTTCAGGAACAAGGGGTTGGGGGGTGGAAATTAAAGTGGCTTTAATCTGATTCTCAACATGGATTTCAGTGGTGAATGGTCAATTGTTACTAAATTCTAATTGGTTCTGGGTCACTCCCTTTGAAATAGTCGCTGTGTTCTGTTCATTTTTTCAATTAAATCTTAACAATTCACATCTGACAAAACTCAAAAATCTTGTCAAAAATTGTTCAGATTTGTATAGTAAGAATGTGCAGGAAGCAAGATGGGGCTTGGACTGGGGAACTTTCATACGGAGGAAGAGTTTAAGAGCTAATTACGAGAAGGCCGATTTTATTGTTTAGTGACTCACTTCCTTAGACTATGGAGAAAAAAAATCTTTCTCATCAACTTGCAAAAAACTATTTTGGAGGAAACCGTAAATGACCACAAATGCCTTTGCCTAAGCAACGATTGTTCTCTGGATTCAGAAATTCAAACCTTTTCTTACGTCTCATCTCTCATTGTGAGAAAGTTTTATTTTATTCCCCAAGTGAAACAGGAGACAGCTTGATGGAGAAAAAGCAAGGGCTTTGCAGCCAGCGAACTTGGGTTCAAAGCTGGCCTCTGCCGACGAAAAGCCGGGCGATAACTTCCTGCCGGGAACTGTCTGGGCCTCGGTTTTCTCATCTGTGAAATGGGGATGATGTTTTCTAGATTTGTGATGGTGAATCAATGCTGTTTGACACCTGAGGTGCAGTTCAGATCACAGAATCGCTACGGCTTTGTGTTATCTGTGAAGACGCTCCAGAACAGAGAGGGTCATGACTCCCCCAGCATCACACAGCCAAGCAGTTCTGGAGCCAGAAAGAGAAGCCAGTACCTTTTTTCTCAAAGGTGCTTCCGGAAGGTTTCTGGATGAGATTTCAGAATGTGCAGGTGGCTGTCTGAATGTGGTCGCTGGGACAGCTGCCTGACACCACCTGGGAGCTTGTTAGAATGCAGACTTCCAGGCCCTACCCCAGGCCCTGAATGGGCGTTATCACAGGAGCCCAGCAGGGTCCCGGCACAGGAAGGTTGGGGGAGCACGCTGGTTTGTGGTGTTTCATCAGACTCCGAGGACATGAACACTAGAGCCGCTGCCACTTCCAAGACAGCCCCGCGTGGACTCCCATCTCACAGCCAGGCCTGCTCCTCGTGCAGGATGGGAAAGGCCAGGCGGATGCCGGCGAGAAGGACCGGCCAGAAGGACCTCAGGCCGGGCAGCAGCCTGAGGGACACGCAGCCACGGGGGCGTCCCCCAAGCATCGTCTGCCCGTGGTGGTTGGTGGCAGCCTTCCCTGCTTAGCGCCTCCATGTGTACTGCCCTGACCCCCAGAATGCAGCACCCCATCACCCACACCGTCCAGCCCTGCCCTGCAGCTCCTGGTGATTTCCTCTCCTCACTGTCCACGTCTCTTTGCCTGAGGAGGTGCCAAGGAAATGAACACCCCCTCCCAGCAGCCCTCAGCCAGCGCCAGCTCCACTGTGGGATCACTCGGGAGGAGTGCCTGGTGAGATGGGGTGGCCCTGGCGGTAACTGGCTGATGCCTGCCTATCCTGCCTCTCCTCCCCCTCCCCTGCTGGGAGCCCTGAGCCTCCCAAACCAGTTATTTACCTGCAGCCCCTGTCTCGGTCCTGCTTTTGGGACAGGCGTGGGTCAGGTGAGGCTTGATGACCCAACAAGGTGTAAGGCTGCAGGAGCCAGGGTGGCGAGGGAGCCGCCCAGCCAGCCAGAGTCGTGTGCAGCCAGAGCTGCTGGCCTCGCTGGTTGCTGTGTGGAGGGTAAATGAGGGGCGGACAGGCATGGCAAGGATATGAGGCAGGGAGACCGGGAAGGGGCGGGGCTGGGCTTGGACATGGGTGCACTGGAAGGGCGCTGGGGCTGGAACAGGCAGGACCTGGCGAGTGGGGTGTGGAGAGAGGGGAAGGAGTGGGTACCCCCATCCACTCTGCATGGTTGATCCAGACTCTCCATCTAGTTCCAGTCCAGGTTTTGGTCTCACCTCCTCCAGAGAGCCCTCCCTGACTGCCCCACCACAGCCCCCAAGAGCACAGCCACCCTGCTCACATTGGTCAGCAGAGTCCCCTCCCACCGGGGCCTGCCTGAACTCAGCACAGCCCAGGGGTTCCCACATCGCTCCTCCAATGAGGTGGAAGCCCTGGTCACACCAGTGTGGAGCCGTCACAGTTCGCGAGCCAGAATGCAGAGGCTCAGGGACCAGCCCGGCCCACCTGGATGAGCTGCCTGGCCTCTCTGCTCTCAGCGCCCTCACATCCCTCATGGGAGTGAGGCTCCTCTCCCAGGAACTCAGGATATGAGTGCCAGGCTTCCCAGGACAGCACCTCAGGCCCAGAGCTGGGATCCCACCCGCTGACGCCAGAGCAGAGGCTCCTGCGGAGAGTCACCAGGAAGCAGCTGTGCAAAATCCTGTGCGTGGACACCCATGCGAGAAACCTGAACCCAGACCCTAGCCTACACCTTCCTCAAAAGTTAACTCTAATTGGGTCACAGACACAGTAAAAAAAACTCCTAGAAGGTAATGGGAAATCTGAGTGGTTTTGGATTTGGCAATGACTGACTTTTGATACCCTAAAAGCATAACCGATGAAAGAAAAAACAATGGACAAATTAGAATTCATTAAATGTAAGAACTTAGGCTCTGCAGAAGACACCGTTAAGAGAATGAGTACAAATAACATATTCAGAACTCAATGATGAAAAACAAACAACCCAAATGAAAAGGGGGCGGAAGATCTTAACAGGCACCAAAGATGATATCTGGAAGGTCATGAGCACGGGGCAAGACGGTTCACATCATCTACCATCAAGGAACTGCAAATTAAAACAACACCAAGGCTAGGCGTGGTGGCTCACACCTGTAATCTCAGAGCTTTGGAAAGCTGAGGCAGGTGGATCACTTGAGTCCAGGAGTTCGAGACCAGCCTGGACAACATGGTGAGATCTTGTCTCTACAAAAAATACAAAAATTAGCCAGGCGTGGTCGTTTGCACCTGTAGTCCCAGCTACTTAGGAGGCTGGGGTGGGAGGATTGCCTGAGACTGGGAGGTCCAGGCTGCAGTGAGCAGTGATTGTACCACTGCACTCCAGACTGGGCAACAGAGCGAGATCCTATCAATAAAAACAACAAAAATATAAAACAACACCCAGACACCACTACGTACCTGTAAGAATAGCCAAAATCCAGAACACGGACTGTCCTGCATGCTGGTACGAGATGGGAGCGCTCACTCATGGCTCCTGTTGAATGTATAAACACGGAACGCACGAACAACGCAGACCGCCAGGTGGCGCCGCTGCGCGGGAAGGCAGCTCGGCAGCTTCCTGCAAAACTAAACGTACTTCACATCGAATCCAGCAGTTGCACTCCTTGATACTTGCTCAAATGAATGAAAAACTTATAGCCACCCAAAAACATGCACATGACATTTATAGCAGCTTTATTCATAGTCACCGGAAACTGGAAGCCACCAAGGTGTCCTTCAGTAGGCAAATGGATACATAAATTGTAATGCAGACGGTGGAATATTAGTCAGCACTCAAAAGGAGTGAGCTATCCTACCATGAAAAGCATGAAGGATCCTAGGTTCATGTCACCAAGTGAAATAAGCCCGTCTGAAAAAGCTACACACTGTGGGTCCAGCTCAATCGCATTCTGGACAAGGCAAAACCATGGAGGCGGTGAAGAGATCGGTGGTTGCCAGGGGCTGGGGGAGGGAGGGATGGACCGCAGAGCCCAGAGGGCTCTATATGGTACTGCTGTGGTGGAGCCATGGCACTGCGTGTCTGTCCCAACCCACACGTGTGAAACACCAAGACATAACCCTCCTAGGTGAACTGGGAGGTCTAGGTAACCACGGATCACGGTTGGGTATCACTTGTGTGCCGCGCTAATGCAAGGCGATACGAGTCGGGGAAGCTTGGGGGTGGGAAGGTGGGAGCTGGGGATGTGGGGATATGCAAATGCGGGGATATAGGAATGGGGACATAGGGACACTGGGCTATTTTGGAAGACGGGAATATGTGGGGATGGGGATATGGAAATATGAGGGTATGAGGATACTGGGATACTGGAATACAGGAATATGTGGCTATGGGGACACGGGACATAGGGATGTGGGAACGTGGGGACGTGGGGACATGGGAGCTCTCTGTGCTTGTTGCTCAACATCTCTGTGAGCCTAGAACTGCTCTAAAAGTAAAGCTCATTAATTAAATTAAAAACAGTAATAACAATCCTGTGCCTCAGCTGCCCAGAGCTGCCGCGTGAGGCCGTGGGACTCGGAGGGGCTCGGTCGGGCACCTCGGAAGGCCAGCCCTGCCAGGGTTGCACGGGAGCCTCCTCTGTGCCCAGGGAGAGAGAGGAGTTGAACCTGCCCGGGGTAGTGTTGAGGGGGGTGTGGAACATAAGACCTGCGGCCCAGAGCAGGAGGCGGGGTCAGTGACAAAGGCAGGGATGGAGAAGGTGACGTTATGAGGCCCAGGGGCAAAGCAGGATGATTCCTGGAGAAGGGGCCAGCAGCTGAAACGTCAGGGTGAGGGAGGAGTGAAGAGATCCTCTTCCCTCAAGCTGGTCCCAGGGGCTCACCTACTGTCACCCAAGGTCCAGCACACTTGTGCCTCCTCCCCACTCCCGGCTTGGCTCCGGACATGCCCTTCCACCCCAGTTCCCTGCCCTGTCCGCTTTCAGCCTCTCCTCAGCCCCCAGCAGGGACCGTTCTACAGGGCAAAAGGGGCCCGAGTTACCCCGCTCAGAGCCCTTCAGTGTCCTATGCCTAGCCCTGCTTCCAGGTCCCCAGAAACTGGCCCTGATCCCCATCTTCCACCTGACCCAGTCAGGTACATGAGGGCAGATGAACAGGCAGGAATCATTCTGGGTGGCTGGGACTGCACCATCCAATTCCACCCGTGGGGCTGAGCTGCTCATCCCAGCAGGGAGGCGAGGCAGGCAACGGGTCCCCATCTACAGAGCGGGGACTGAGGTGCCGGGAGAGGGGTGTCCTCGCCCTGGGTCCTGCTGGACCCAGTGCTTCCTGGAGAGAGGGGCCTGAATTCCCCAAACAGCCCACATGTGAGAGGAGGGGTCTTGGCAGGGAGAGAGGCCCCACCCCAGGGCCTGGCTGAGGGATCTCAGGACACTTGTGGCCACAGTTATTTGCCCACTTGTGTTGGCTTTTCTCAGTCCTGGGGAAAGGAAAGAGGCAGGGGAGGGGTGGTGCACAGCTGTGGAGGTCTGGGCTGTGCCCGGGAGAGAAGACATCCCTGGAGCACTTGGCCTTGACCCCAGGAGGTGAAGGCCACCTCTGCTGTGGCCACAGCACTCAGCTAATCCATTATTGAGCACCTCGGCTGGTCACCAGGCAATTAGCGCCCAGGCCTCCGTCCTGACGCCTAATTGCACTAATTGATAGGGCTGGCCGTGGTCCCCAACCCTTGCCCTTGTCCAGAATGGCTTCACGCCTGGGAGCCCAGCCTCTAGCCTCCTTCTCTCAGGGCTTGCTGAAGCATCTTTTCTTGGAGGCTGCAGTCTAGGGACCGCTTGGCCAGCCCTCCACTTTGGCCAAGATTTTACTCTAGCACCAGCGCCCCCCTCACCTTCCCTTAGTCCCTAATACCAGGTCCTCCGTTCACCTAAGATGGGCAGGACATGGTTAAGAGTAAAGGTCAGGTTCAACAGGTGCCATGGGGGTGCAGGGTAAGTGACTGCTCCTTTATGAGTCTCAGGCCCAGTTTGTAGGGCAGCTGGGATGCCTGGATTAGGTGACAGTTGTAAAGCACAGAGCTCTGGGCCTGGCCCCAAGTGAGGGGCTCAGTGCACCTTCTCAGTGCCACCACAGTCATGGTGGTGATGTGGCGTTGGTGATGATGGTGGTGGTGACAATGGTGATGGTGTTGGTTGTGATGATGGTGATGTGGTGATGGTGTTGGTGGTGATGATGGTGATGTGGTGATGGTGTTGGTGGTGATGATGGTGATGTGGTGATGGTGATGTGGTGGTGATGGTGTTGGTGATGATGGTGATGTGGTGGTGATGGTGTTGGTAGTGATGATGGTAATGGTGATGACAGTGGTGATGGTGATAATGGTGGTGGCGATGATGGTGATGTGATGGTGGTGATAGTGGTGGTGATGATGGTGATGATGGTGTTTGTGGTGATTATGGTGATAAGGTGATAATGGTGGTGATGATGGTGATGGTATTGGTGGTGATGATGATGTGGTGGTGATGGTATTGGTGGTGATGGTGGTGATGACGGTGATGGTGTTGGTGGTGATGATGATGGTGTTGGTGATGTGGTGGTGATGATGGTGATGGTGGTGACAGTGATGACGGTGATGTGGTGGTGATGCTGATGTGGTGGTGATGGTGTTGGTGGTGATCATGGTGATGTGGTGGTGATGGTGTTGGTAGTGATGATGGTGATGGTGATGACAGTGGTGATGGTGATAATGGTGGTGGTGATGATGGTGGTGTGATGGTGGTGATGATAGTGGTGGTGATGATGGTGGTAATGATGATGATGGTGATAATGATATGGTAGAGATGATGGTGATGGGGCAGATGGCCTCTTTAATGAGGGAATTAGAGCCATACATGAGTAGCCAGGATGTAGGGAGGCCCAGTGACATCATTGTCTGCTGAGAGCCCATCCTCTGATGCCCCACTCCTGGGAGAGAACCCTCCCTCCCTTGAAGATCCCCGATGCTTGCAAGAGGCAATAATGCTTCTTGGTACAACTACAAGCCCACTTTCCTGTCTCCTCTAATGGTGAAGGCTTCAGTGCAGAGCCTGACAGCGTGGTGGTAAAGAGCCGGAGCTTGGACCCCGATGCCAGGCCCGGGCCATGCCTCTGTCTGTACTGGCTTCACTGTCTGCAGCCTCTTAGGTGACCTCTCCATTCCTCTGTTTCCTCAAGTATGGCCTGGAGACGATGGGAGTCCTGACTTCATGGGTTGGTGTGTGGCTTAAATGGGCCAATACATACACTACTCTGGCATGGGATAGTCACCGTTGTTATTAATTACCTGAAAATTAATGTAAATTTGTGTAAAGCTTTTTACTTCTAAGAACTCCACCAAAAAAGTAAAAAGATGACACAAAGAATGGGAGAACATATTTGTAACACATATATCTCATTCAGAACCTGTATCCAGAATATATAAAGAATTCTGACAACCCAGCAATAAAAAGACAACCCAATTTAAAAGTAGCCCAAGGATTCAAATAGACATGTGTCCAAAAAGCATATAAAAATGGCAGATAAATCGATGGAAAGATACTCAGTATCACTAGTCATTAGGGAAATGCAAATCAAACCACAATTACATACCACTTCACACCCACCATCGTGCCTGGAATAAGAAAATGGGAGATAATAACAAATGCCGGTGAAGACGTGGAGGGGTGGAAACCCTCACACATTGCTGAAGGCAGAATGGTGCAGCCATGTTGGAAACTCATCAGGCAGCTCCTCAAAAACAGTTATGACATGAGCCAGCAATTCTGCTCCTAGGTATCTGCCCAAGGGCACTCAGAACATACCAACATAAAAAGGTGTACACGTACGTGCATGGCAGCATCATTCAAAATAAATAGAAAGAACCCACATGCCCATCCACTGACGAATGGACAGAGAGGTATATCCATACAGCAAAGTTTTATTTGGCCATAAAAAGGGATGAAATGCTGTTACCTACCTTGAAAACATTATGCAAAGTGATAGAAACCAAAAACAAAAGACCACAGGCGTGATTCCATTTATGGAGATGTCCAGAAAAGGCAAATCCTTAGTGATATAAGTAGATTAGTGGTTGCCCTGGCTGGGAGTAGGGAGAAAGGGTGAGTGACTGCTAATGGGTATGGGGCTTCTTTGGGTGGGTAATGAAAGTGTTCTAATCCCGGTGCAGGGGCTCATGCCTGTGATCATACCACTTTGGGAATCTGAGTGGGAGGATCTCTTGAGTCCGAGAGTTCAAGACCAGCCTGGACAACATAGTGAGGCCCCCCATCTCGACAAAAAATAAACAAAATTAGCTAAGCATAGTGGTGTGTGCCTGTAGTCCCAGTTACTCAGGAGGCAGTCGCAGTTACTGGAGAGAATTGCTTGCGCCCAGGAGGTCAAGGCTGCAGTGAGCCGAGATCACATCACTGCACTCCAGCCTGATGACAGAGCAAGACCCTGTCTCAAAAAAGAAAAAGAAAAGAAAAAAAAAGAGGCTGGGAGCAGTGGCTCACGCCTGTTATCCCAGCACTTTGGGAGGCCAAGGTGGGCGGATCACTTGAGGTCAGGAGTTTGAGACCAGCCTGGCCAACATGGTGAAACCCTGTCTCTACAAACAAACAAAAACTTAGCCGGGCTGCCAGCAGACGCCTGTAATTCGAGCTACTTAGGAGGCCGAGGCAGGAGAATCACTTGAACCCGGGAGGTGGAGGTTGCGGCGAGCCTAGATTGCAACACCACACTCCAGCCTGGGTGACAGAGCAAGCGATACTCCGTCTCAAAAAAAAGAAAGAAAATGCTCTGAAATTAGATATGGGTGGTGGTTACACCCCAGTTCTATGAATGTACTTTTAAAAACACTGAACTGTACAATTGAAAGGGTGGCTTTTACAGTATGTGAATTATATCTCAATAAAACCATTATTTAAAAAGAAGCCCCCAATAAGTGTTGGTGGACCAATGGAAGAATTTTTTCCTAACTGGGAAATGCGGAGGGTTGAGCTGAGTCTGCGCTGCTGAGGGGTCCCTCCCGCCACCTAGGGCCTGGGCTGCCTGCGCAGGGTACTCCCAGATGCCCCATGCCCTGGGCTGGATGTTCACCCTTAGGATGCCAGGGACAGATGGCCACAGCAGGTGGGGAGGTGAGTGGAAAGAAAGGTCCCTCTGAGGCCAAGACCCAAACACCACAGTGCCCCCGGGACGAATCTAAAAGTAACGACCCCTAGGCAGCGGCAAATGCTGCTTAGCACCTCTTAGCAAAGAAGAGTCCAGAAGCTTCCAGCTATGATTTATCATTATTCTTCTCCTCACCTCAGCCCTTCTACCTGCCTGCTGGAGGTTCCACACATCAGACGTGGAATAGCCCGACTCTCGCAGTGTGCGCTGCCGTGCTGTTCCGGTGAGGAGCTTCCTACACTGCCCTCACGGCTCCTATGCCTACCCCTTCAGAGACTCCCCGAGATCCCTCCCTCAACGCTGACCAGAATGAGGGTGATTCTGCATGCTGTCTGCTTCCACCAAAGTGAGCTCCCCGAGGCACACAGAGCATTCGATTCTCTCTGAACCTGCAGAGCCCAGCTCGGGGCCTGGTAATCACTCTACACCCAGTTGAGGGATGGATGAACGGCTGGGTCACCCTGGACTGTTGTGTGGGTTGTGCACTGCTCAAAAGTGTCCGGCCAAGGCAGAGGGTCGAGGCTGAAATGTAGCTCACTTGCTGCTGCTCACTGCTCATCAGGCTGAGCAGCCCAAAACTGCATCTGCTCAGATGGCAAACCTTTTCCTAATTTCCACAAAGAGGGCAGAGAGGCGAGCTGCCACCCCAGCGGGAGGGAGGGGTACAGAGAGAGAGCAGAAAAGGGAGGGGAGTGTGAGCTATTTTAAGTACTCAAAATGTGTGTCCACAACATTTAACAATGTGTCCGCTGGGTTCAACTCCCCATGTGAAAGGGATTCATCATCACAGGCTAAGTTACACAACAGCAACAAACAATCCAGGTGGGTGAACACACTCAGGTTTATTTCCTGCTCACACGGCATGTCCCATGTGGTCACTCAGGGATCCAGGCTGACGAAGCCTCCACCGTGTTATCGGCGCCGGTCACCTCCCGCTCCCTGCACTGCAGGGGTTGAGGTGTCTTCTTCTGTGTGCCTGGAGGGGAGGAAAAGCAGGTCTTGGGAGCATTGGTCATGCCTGCACAAGGTGTGTCAGCTGATCCTGGATGCTCTGCTGCCCGCCACATGTTTCAACACCCAAAGCTGGCTCACAGAGTGGCCTTCAAACTACAAGGACCCAGGATACCCCTGGGAACTTGTCAACATGGGGGTTCCCACTCCCAGAAACTGGCACAGCAGGGCCAAGCTGGGGAGCCCCGGTGGAACACGCTCCCCTGGGATTCCAATGCAGTGGTCCTGGGGCCAGTAGCATTGACCACAGGCGAGGTGCCACCTGCAGTCCCCTGAGTCCTGAGCAGGCCTCCTCCCTCTTCCACCTCTCACACTCCCCGGCCCACACCCCACACTCCAAACCTCTCACCCCTCACCCCACCGAGCATCAAACTATACACAGAGCTCCTCCTGGGTCTGTGAACGCCCGTTTCATGTACCCAGAACCCCTTACCCTGGTCTCTGTAGGCCCATCCTTCATGCTCAGTTCCAATGTCTCCTCCTACAGGCAGCCTTCCTGGAGCCTCTGACTGAAAATAACTGACCCTTCCCCTAAGCTCCAGCATGCTGTTGTTTTAGTGCTTCTTTTTAGCCCACGTTTTAATCAGTGGCCCCTGCCAGGCACCCCGAGGGCAGGGTGTCAGCTAAGGGTTCCCTGTGTGCAAAAGTGACATGGGACACAGGAATGAGTATGACTCAGCTCCTGTCTCAAAGTGCAGGCCTAGGGCTGCTGACACTGGCAAAGTGGGAACTCCCTGCCATTTTCATCGCCACATCAAGGGCTCCGAGAAAGTCTGCAAATAAAAGTAGAAAGCCATTGAGCCGGGTGTGGGGAGCACGCCTGTAATCAGCTACTCAGGAGGCTGAGGTGGGAGGACTGAGCCCAGGAGCTCCAGTCCAGCCTGAGCAGCATAGCAAGACTCTGTCTTTAAAAATTTTTTTTAATAAATTAAGTTTTAAAAAGCCACTGAGCTTCATTTGATCTGATGTCTCCCAAGAATATCTTTGACCTTAGAATCCCCAGTTCACACCAGGAGAAACGAGATGTTTCTGGGAACGTGGTTTGAGAAACGCTGTTCGCAGGGAAGCCACATCTGCACAGAGCTATTTCTGTGACGGGATGAGACCAGCAGACGAAGCCACTCAGCCCTGCTCTTCGGAAAGTGCTGACCCAGCACAACACCAGTCCTGAGACCAGGCAGGCCAGGCACTGGTCACATGCACACTGCCCTCCTCTGTCGCCACAGAGATGCTTCTGTTCAGAGCCGAGGGCTCCCAGGTCACAGATGTGGAAACAGGCTCCCGTGGGGCTGGCAGTGTCCAGATTCCAACCTGGAACTGTGTGTTCTTTCCAGGATACGAGGCCTGCCCTGCCTATATTGCTTCCTTCATTACATCCTGCATACAGTTGGTGCTCTGTAATTGTTTTCTGGACACAAGAATAAAGAAACAGGAGTCAGAAACAGGGGAATGGGAAGGATAGGAAGAACCTCGGGGGAGGCTGGAGTGGCTCTGGAGAGGACCCGTGCTTCAAGGGAGTGGATTAAGTTGACCTGAAATCAACAAGCCCCCTATACTCCAGGCTTTACGGTAACTGGAGCAGGCTCCGACTCCCTGGAGCGCCAAGTCCAGGGTGACATCTGAGCTCAGCGAACCGAAGTTTGAATCTAAAACCCGACACTCAATTCGGTTATTGGACAACACTGAAGTATGTTTGGAACAACTTTGGTCTGAGAGTCTGCTTTTTCAACTGTAAATGTTATGATAGCTAAATTCAGATCAAGTATTTCCAATAAGACTTTGGCATCTGAATTGAGATGTGCTGTGAGTAAAAAATGCATACTTTTGTACTCTCCAAAAAAAAAGCATCGCAAATATTTTTGAGAGTCTGGCCGACGCTCCTTCAGGCCCGCCTGCTCTCAGGACAGCATCTCAATGTTTTTCTATTGATTGCATACTGAAATGACAAGAATTGTGAACATGCTGGATGAAATTAGTATTTAATTACTTGCACTTGTTTCTTCTCCTTTAATGTAGCTACCAGAAAATTTAAATCACATCTGTGGTTTGCCGCCATATTTTCTATTGGACGATGTTGCCTTAAAGCCTAGGATATTTTGATAAAATGGAAATAAAGAGTTTGTGGAAAGTTTATGATTGTTTTTTACTTATCTGGGTGGAGTACTTGGAATGCCTTAGTTCAATCCCCTTGTTTCACAAACAGGAAACCTGAGGCCAGAGAAGGCAAGTAAGTTGCCTGGGTCACACAGCATGTGGACGGAGCTGGACCCGTAACTTGGCACTTGCTTCGGGCAGGCTTGGAGGTACCAGCTGCTCTGGATCAACCTAGACCAAGCTCCCCAGTCCCCCTTTTTCAGATATGCCCTGCAGGGACACAGGTCTGCAGGCCGCTAGAACCAAGCAAGATACCAACATGACTGACATCCGACTGGTCAGAAGAGCACCCCAGGGCAAGTAGCCAGGAGACATCAGAAGGGTTTCTCCTGGTTGGCGAAGACCACAGGTTGGGCCCGAGGGAAGGGCCTGGGGTCCCTGACACTGGGCCCTCTGTGCACAGTCCCCAAAGTCTCACCTTCTTGGTGAAGAGCAGGAAACTTACAATTACAAAGAGAGAAATGTTCCCTCTGTGAAAGGTGGGCCGTCCAGCAGGGGGTCTCCTGCCCAGCTCACTTTATGGCAGGAGAAATTCCTCCTCTCTGGACAGACTGCAGCATCGTGGCGTGGAGGCCCGGCTGAGGGGGTCCCCTCCTCCCCCTGCCTGTTGCTCCATCGTGGAAGTCTTCTCTCAGAGCCTCGATTCTCCCGCCTGTGAAATGGGAGTATAAGCGCGGGATGAAGCCTTCTCATGAGGCTGTAGGACAGGCGCAGCCGTGGCAGCTGTCTTGGGCAGAACCGTCCCCTCCCAACATGTGCATGGGTAGGTGCTGTCCGGCAGGACCTCGGAACAGGAGCGTACTTGGAAACAGGGCCTTCCTGAGGGAGTAGGCAAGCTGACGCGCAGGCTGGAAGCTGCCCCGAGCAGAGTGGCGTGTGAGCACAAAGGGAACTCTGGACACAGACTCTCTAGGGGGAAGGCAGTGTGAAGACAAGGGGAAGGCGGGCCATCGGCTGCTACCGTGTGACCGCAAGCCACAGGCTGCCGGCCACCATCAGAAGCTGGAGGAGGCAGGAAGGGTTCTCCTCTAGAGCCTCTGGAGGGGACAGCCCTGCTGACGCCTGGGACTCAGACTTGTGGCCCCAGAACTGCAAGAGAAAATGTTTCAATTGTCTGAAGTCCCCTGCCTGTGGCACCTGGTCCCGGCAGCCCCAGGACCTACCAGCCCCAGCATGGGGTCTTTCACTCTCATCAGGACCACGTGGGTGCAACCCCCAGGGTTTTCCTCACTCTCCTCCAAGGCCCTGAGGCCTGCTGGGTGGGGCAAGAGGAAATGGGGACCCTCACAGGAGGTCTCTGAGCTGGAACAGCCCCTCCAGGCATCGGGTGAGGTCTGCCATTTGTCACTTAACTCCACCCTCAGTCTGGAGTCCTCGGATGAGGGTTCTCTGCCCTTGCTTCTGTCAGGGGGTGCCGGATGGGAAGGATACAGTGGGCAGGTGACACAGGGAGTGGCCATGGGTGTGTGCCAAGCCCTCCCGCTCCCACAGCCCCACAGCCTCCCTCAGCCCGCCGCGTGCAGGAGACACCTGGAGAAGCCTCTCACCTGGCAGGCCTGGCACCCCAGGGCACACCCGGAGAGTCTGTGGGCTTAATGAGTGAAAGGAGACAGGGTGCTGGCTGGGGCTAGGTACAGAGTGGAAGGGCGGCCCACCCAGGTCGCAGAGCACTGGGAAGCACGCAGGGTGCCCAGGAGCCCCAAGCTCAGCCCCACACTCGCCCAACCCTCACACTCACATCCCCACCCCTGAGAGCCAACCTCTACCTGCGCCTGCCTGCCTGCGGAGAGCCTCTGCACAGTGTGGGGTCCCGGGCACCACCTCGGGTGGTCGGCTCTGCCCCTTCCCCTTCCGGTGGGTTCCTGGAGGTGCTGTCTCCATCCCCACCGTCCCGGTCCCCACTGGGCCTGCTGAAGTCCATCGTGGCCCCTCCAAGCACTGCCCCCTCCCCTGACCTCGGGCTGCAGAATTAAGCCCAGGCTCCTGGCCGGGGTGGAGGCTGCGCCCTCCTCCAGACCTGGCCTCTGCTGCCCTCCCTGGCCAGCTCCCTGGACTCCAGTCCTCTAAGGCTCCCACAGTGTCCGCACCCTGCTCACAACACATGACTCACTCACGATGGCCTCCACCACACCCCACCCCACCTCACACCTTTGTTCACATCATCCCTTCGGTCCAGAATATTCTGCCAGCTGCCTGCCCCTCCACGGCCCTGTGACCCCAGTGCTGGCGCCGGCCCTGCCCAGCGAGGGACCGCCACTCCACTCACCCAGCCCTGGGACTTGTTCTCCGCTCCTGGTCTGGATCCGCCATCTCTCCTGCGGACTCAGGCTCCTGAGCGGCTGGGACTGTGTTGCAGCCAGCGTTGTCTGGAATCCTGGTCTCCAGGATGGTGCCCACACGTGCTGGGTGCCCTACAGGGCACACCGCCTCTCCAGACACAGCTGCGTCCTTGGTCAGACTGGGCTCCCCAAGGGCAGGGACGCTGGAATCCACTTCTGGGCCCCTGTGCCTAACACCGGGCCCTGGCAGGAACTCTGCAGGCTTCTGGAATTCTGAACGGGCATTCCCATTTGCAAACACGAAAACAGAGGCTTGGAGCCACTTCGCCAGCGGCCTGAGGAGCCATCGTTACTGAGCGGGGGACCAGACCCCGTGTGTCTCACCCAAGCCCGCGGCCCCCTTTGGTTTGGGGCCCTTACAATGTGGAAGGACACGGCGGGATGTGGAGAGGGTTTGGGTCTTCGCGGCAGAACAGAAGACCTGTGAATGCCCCCTCCCGTCCCAGGCTTGCTTTCCCACGGCCTATGCTCAGCCTAGATCCAGCTTGGGAGAGACCCAGACCCTCGACAGGACACAGGTGGGCATTCCCTCAGCTTCCCTCCATGGCTCCCGTGTGTGCAACGCACCCCAAAGGGCAGCTGAGAAGCGAAGGAGGTCAGCACAGCACTCCTGGGAGGTCTCACGGTGCGTCACTGGTGGGGCATCTTGTAAGCTCGGATGCCACCCAGGGCCCTCTCCTGACTCCACGCCCGGCCCTGGCTCCTAGGAGCTGTGGGATGAATACTGACCCTGCATTCCTTAGACAACCTGGGCGGGGGGTCCTGGGCACCCTTCCTGCTTCCCAGCGCTCTATGACCTGGGTGGGCCGCCCTTCCACTCCTTACCTAGCCCCAGCCAGCACCCTGTGTCCTTTCACTCATTAAGCCCACAGACTCTCCGGGTGTGCCCTGGGGTGCCAGGCCTGCCAAGTGAGAGGCTCCTCCAGGTGTCTCCGGCACGGGGCGGGCTGAGGGAGGCTGTGGGGCTGTGGGAGCAGGAGGCCAGAGAAACCAAGAGCCGCGGGGCGTGGCACACACCAGAACAGGCGCAGACACGCCAGTGGGACACCAGACCCGAGGCCCACTCACAGATCGCTGAAGTCTCCGCGGGCCTCAGGCCAGGATGCTCTGGAAGGGAGAGAGGAGGCCTGGGACCCGCGGCCATCTCAGGCACCACTCTGCCGTGCGACTTTGGGCCAGTCTCTGGGCCTCTCAGGGCCTCCATTTCTCCATCATAAAACAGGAGCCTGAACGCCAACCCCCAAGTCCAAGGACTCTCCCTCCTGCTTCCCCGTGGGGTGGGCCTCCCTGGCATCTGGGAAAGACAGTCATTCCCACCAGTGGCCCAGGCCTGGGCCCTGGGGGGACGCACATTCCTCGGCTCATGCCCCGCGGCCAGCGGCAGGCTGGCGACAGCTGCAGGCAGAGACAAGAGGGCCCCGAGCCTGCCCCCTGTGTCAGGGAGACACCAACACAAACCGCAAGGGCTCAGCCGGCTCCCAGGCCCACAGGCCCCTCATCCCCAGACACCGCGGCGGGCGCACTCCAGGGCCTCCACCTCTCCCAACTCCTCCAAGCCCGGCCCTGGCTCTCAGGGGCTGTGGGCAAGGAGGGCGTGATCAGTGCTGACCCTGCATTCATTGGGCAATCACTCATGTTATTTTGGGTAACAGGCCTTGGGTGAAGCCAATTGAGTGGCAATTTGTAATAAAAATAACAGATGGGCTCAGCCAGCGAGGCAGACACGCAGTGAGCGTGGCTGCAGGGTGGCGCCAGACCCACTGGAACCGCCTGAAACCCTCACAGCCCGCATCTGCACCACTGCACTTTGTCACGGAGTAGCTGTGACAAAAAATGATAGCACCTTGGCTATCATTTTTTGAGCACCTACAACAGTTGAGGAAGTGGCAGCTCAGAGAAGTCGGGAGGCTTGCCCAAAGCCACACAGCCAGAGAGCAGGGGGCTGGGACTCCCTCCAGGTCTACCTGACTCCAATGCCAGGGCTCCCTGCTCTGTGCCAGCTGTCTCACAGGAGGCTGCATGCAGGGGGCCTGGGTGTGGGGGACTGGACACACCCCACCCCGTGTCTGAGCTCAGGGGAGACCAGGAGTCAGCCTCCGGGGCTGGGGAAGAACCAGGGCACTGGTTCCAGAGGAAGGGCTTTACAAGTCCTGGTTTTGGTGCTTTGTGGCCAAAGCTGACAGCATTCACTTTTGTGAATTTTCCCCTCTGTGCAGAGCTTCCAAGTTGCCTTCCAATAAATACTGTCCCCTCTGCTTTAATAACAAAACTTTTTGAAGATAGGGGTAGCCAGAGGGATGAAAGCGGAAATCAATGAAAGAGGCTTCAGGGCCATCTCTAAAAGCTGACAGGAAGCCCAGCTTTGCCTCTTGCCCTTCCCTTTATTCCTGAATAAAACAGGAATGCGAGGGCTGGTGCTTCAGCAGCCATTCTGTGACCTGGAGGATGAAACTCTCACTAAGGATGGTCTAAATAAATAAATAAATAAATAAAGGCAAGAAAGAAGGAGCGTGTGGGTCCCTGGCCACACCTGCAGTGCGTGTTCTGTCAGCAGCCAAACACAGATTCTAACTGGCCCAATTTAGAAAGGCCTCCTGTATTAGTTAGGGTATTGACTCTATTTCATTTTTTTGAAATAGAGTCTCACTCTGTCACTCAGGCTGGAGTACAATGGCGCCATCTTGTCACATGGAGGCCCTGGACACTCGTGGTGATTATGCCACGTGCCGACAGGCAACCTCCGCCTTCCACTTCTCCTTGGGTTACCCTGCTTTGAGTGGGTCCTGGAGGCTTGATGCGAGGGCACAGGTCCCTGCCCTCCAGGAGCTCGCAGCCTGGCAGTGGGGGGCTGGCAGATCCTGCTACACCTCCAGAGAAGTGCTCAAGGGCTGTCAGCCAGCCCTGAGGCTAACCCTGTGCCCAGGGCTGGGCTCAATCCCCTGACAGGACCTGTGCCCCACACAGGCCAGTGCGGGTCCCCCCAAGTGGGATGAAGAGCCTGAGGCTCACAGAGGCTGCTCAATTCAAGGTACACATTTTCCATAATGCCAGTGAAACTATCACTGCAGGGACGTTCCTGTGTGCTTATGGCAAGAAGGGCTGTTAAGCATCACACAGTGGCCCCGACATTTGCAGTGGTTACGCCATGTGCGACTTAGCTGCGCTGTGGTGCAGCTGTTTGTCAAACTCCAGTCTAAATGTTGCTATGGAAGTATTTCTGAGGTGGAATTAATATCAATGGACTTCGAGGAAAGCAGATGACTGGCCCTTGGATGGTGGGCCTCACTCAATCAGTTGAAGGCCTGCAGAGAAAACACTGAGGTTCCCTGAAGCAGCAGGAATTCCCTTCCAGGCTGCCACACAAACTCCACCTGGGCTGCCAGCCTTCTCCCTGTGGAATTTGTCCTCAGCACTGCCACATCAGCTCCTGCCTGAACTCCCAGCCTGCCAACCTGCACTACACATTTTGGGCTTGCCAGACCCCACGATCGTGTGAGCCAATTTTTTAAATTGCATATGCACTTGCTGTCTGTCTCTCTAACTATTCTACTGAGTGTCTTTCTTTGGAGAACCCTAATTCCTAAGAATAATATGAAGGAAAACATTCAAAATACGAAGTCTAAGGTAACAGTAGTAATTCCAGCATCATCCGCACACTTCACACTGTTTGTAGCCATAATCACAGTGAGGGATACATTCCACATCCTAAAATAAATCTGCAAATACAGACATGTGCAAAACAATTTCAGTAAACAATGGGAATCCTAGCACATGAGATGCACTCAACTTCTTTCTTCCCTCACATCTTAAGTATGAAACACGTGTCCCGCTAAGTGTAGTCACCACCACGCAGCAGACACCAGCAGGCACCCACCCCTCAGCTGAGGACAGGAGCCACCGCCGCGCCTCACCGTAGCTTCCCCCAGCGTCTGGACTCCCTTCCCGTGGACTCCATGCAGATGAATCTGCCTGGTTCCTGCTCCAGCCTCATCCCAGACCAGGAAGACCCAGGTTGTTAGATTTGTTTTACAGATCTGGATTCAAGCCGCAGCCAACTGGCCACGCAAGGCTGACCTACACTGTGTACGTGCAGTGAGGATCCCCTGCCTCGTTCACCCATTTATCAGCGATAGTGCCTACCTGAGCAGCTTGCTGGGATGGCAGAGCCTGAATCCTGTCCCCAAGGAGGTCACAGTCTCACAAAAAAGTCAGACGAGGAACAGCCGTGAGCTCAGAGAATGCAAGGGAGGCAATAATGGGTGGACCCGAGGCTGTAGGGGGCGGGGTCTCCCAGCAGAGCTTGGGGTCGGGGTGAGTGCCCCTACAGACAGCCAGCTGCCAGGTGAGCTACCAGGTACAGGAGTCCTGGCAGATGTCCGTTCTCTCACCTGGCACTCAGCAGGGCTTCATTCAGTGAGGGCCCCCGTGGAGGCTGGTCAAGGATTCACCCTCCAGGACACCCTGGAGCCCAGGGATGTGGCCAGGACCCTTGGAACCTCGTGCTCAGGAATGCATCTGCCCTCCCAGGTGTGAACTGGGAGTGAAATATGACCCAGAAGTTGCAGAGAAAGGCTCAAGTGTCTTTGGAAAGGTCGCCCACAGCAGGATGGCGGCTGAGGAGGTGCATGTGGGGGCGGGAGGGTCTAGGGAATGAGGGGTCTGGGAGTGAGGGCCAATTGGCCTGCTGACCTGCAGACGCCTCTGGACTTGGTCTCTGAAAGTGGGATAGGGGAGCTGGAGATAGGAGGTTCCTGTAGGGGCCAGCCTGCCCTCTACCTCCCCCCTCGATGTGGTGGGGTCCCTGGGGGTCTACTCCCTCCAGCAGACAGCAGCACAGTGGAGGGGAGTTGGGGACAGACAGATGAATGATAGAAAACCATAGGGGAAAGGCCACTAGTATAGAAAAACCTGTGCTCATAATGCACGCCCAGCTGTGCAGGGTGTTCTCAGGAAGCCGCTGTGAGCGCTGGGACCCATCTCAGCTCAGTCCAAGGGAGGGAGGGAGGGAAGGGCCCTGAGCGCTTCTGAGCAGCAGGAGAGCAGGTGAATGTCCCGCCTTCCAGACAGGCCACAGGCAGTGGATAGAGTCCTCTTAAAAAAGAAAGAACGGACCGAAAAAAGTGAAAGCAAGCATTTGTGGCAGCAGCGTCTTATTTAGAAATATAGCGGTGGGTAGGAGCAGAAAGAGCTGGCAGGGTTGACAGCTGTGTCCTCTGGCGGGGGTGGGGAGGGGATCTCTCCTGGTCGTGGTCTGTGCTCTTTGTAGAAGTGGAGGTACAAAGGAAAACAAGGAGGAGGAGAAGGGGTGGGCCAGGGGAAGGGGAGGAAGAAGGAGGCACTGGTCTCTCTGAATGTAAATCGTTTAGGCGTCTTTGTAGACATTTTTCTTTCTGAAAAATATGGGGGATTCGGGTGGGGCTACACAAGTGTGTGCAACTATCAAAATTCTTGTGATTGCACTCTTAAATTTGTGCTTTTCTCCCTAAGTACATTCACCTCTCATTTTTAAGAAAGAGGGGAGGGCACATTTCCACCGTCTAGCTGCTTATCCGTTGTTATTTCGTGCCTTGGTGATGCATGATGCATTGCCTGTTTAAAAAATACACACATCATGGTGGGGTCCCCGGGAGACTACTCCCTCCAGCGGACAGCAGACATGGGGGGAAAACTTTATCAAAAACTCTGGTAGGCACAGTGACTCAAGCCTGTAATCCCAACACTTTGGGAGGCCGAGCGAGAAGGACTACCTGAGTTTAGGAGTTCAAGACAAGCCTGTGCAACACAGAACACCCCTTCTCTACAAAAATATTAAAATTAGCTGGTCGTGGTGGTGCGTGGCTGAAGTCCCAGCTACTCGGAGGCTGAGACCGGAGGATCACTTGATCCCGGGAAACGGAGGCTGCAGTGAGCCCCTGATCGCGCCACTGGAGCCTGGGCGACACGGCGGGGTAACCTGTCTCAAAAACAAACCGAAACTCTGGCTATCTCCAGGTGGTGGATCTTGGGATGCCTTTTGTTTTCATTGCTTGTATTTTCTGAATCTTTAAACAATGAGCAGGGTTTCCTTGCGACATAAACGCAGTGCAGCCGCCGAGGAGGCGGCGGGGGCAGGTGAGGGGGCGCCGAACCCACTTCCTCCCGGCAGCGGCCTCCAGGCAGCCAGCTTGGCCCGGTCGGAGCCTCAGTCCTGGAGAGTCTGGCGGCGGCGGCCTACGCCCCGAGTGGCCTTCTTTTTGCCAGTGGAACTCCCTCCCCAGGTACGAGGCCGGAGGCGGGGTCCGGGCTGCCTCGCCCTCCTCCTTGCCCCGCGGCTTCCCCGCTGCGCCGGGCCTCCCAGGTCTCACCCCGAGTTTCCGCAGCCGGTGGGGCGCGGGTTCCGGGCCGGCTCCGCTCCGAAGTGACAGCTGACCTTGAACCTGTCCCTGGCCGCGGCCCCCGCCCTCCCCACTGGTGGAACCCGAGCCTATAAGCCTGGAGCGTCTCTGAGAGCAAGCAAGGGTCTCCCTGCTTCCGGATCGTTGCGCGATTCTGCCCTGGGTCTGAGTCTGCGGGTTCGAGTAACAACTTGGGACGTTTCTGGTAGGATTGTGTCTAAAGCCTGCATTTTACGAGACAGAGGACTCGAGGTCCTAGACCGTCCCAAACTGCCGTCGCCCCTCCCTCCCCTACCCTAGCGCCACTGCCCCTGCCCAGGGAAGCGTGCTCCTCCAGGGTCGTCTACACGCGCAGTTCCATGCCCCGGGCCCCAGTTCCAGGAGCCGCGTCTCTACGGGCCAGTGGGTCCTGAGAGCGCAGGACTTAGGGCGCTCGGGGAGAGGAGGCAGAGGAGGGGTGGACCTAGGGGTGGCTTTTAACGAAAAAGAAGTTGAAGCAGCAGCTAAGCCATTAGGGCTAATGCGATGTACTGTAAGACGGGGATCAATGCCTGGCCTCGGGGACCGCCGTGGGGGAGGCGCAGCAGGCCGACCGCTACCAAGCCCGGAGAGGCCCCCGCCCATTTGGGGGAAATGGATTTTCGCGATTTAAGAAACAAACCCAAATCACAGGAGCGAGGCCCGGACGTGCTGACGCTGCGGTTACGCGCGCGAAGCTGGAGCCGGGAGAGCGCTCCGGGAAGGGCGCAGCGGCGACCGTGGGAGGGGGTGAGAAGCCGAGGCAGAGCGGTCCAGAGACGCAGAAAGAGACGCCGACCCGTAGAGAAACCGAGACAGACACACCGAGGGGTGAGGGGCAAAACGGAGCAGCCTCAGGGAATTTTCGCAGAAGAAAACTGGCCTGCGCGGCTGGAGATGCACTTCTGGGCCGGGCGCGGCAGGACCCCCGGAACTCCCAGGACCCCGAGACCCAGGCGCCCATTTGCGCTCCTTTGAGTCCGGCAGGAGGCATAGGTCCACGCAGGACTGAGAAGCTCCGGCCCCTACCTTGAGCAGTTCTCTCGCCGGGACGCCGGGCGGGGAGTGGCCCCTGAGCGCAGGGCACGGGCAGCCGGGGCCTCGCTTCCCGCGGTCGGCAGAGGTCGGCACGTGACACTCACGCACACAGACACCAATGCCCCGGGCCCGCTAGGGACGCTGAGCTCCAGGCAACGAACAAGGAAGGTCCTGGAGTCGGTCCTGAGTGCACTCCTCCGCTGGGCCTCTTAGAGGATAGTCACTGGGAGGTCCTGGGGGAAAACTGGGGTGGGCGAGCTTCTTCAAAGACTCGGTTTCCTCTGGGGCCTCCCATTCCCTCCTCTCTTCGCCACGCAGGGGAGCCATAGCCCCTCTGGTTCTTGGGGCACCCCCTGTGCTGGGGTGTGCCCTCCTGGCTAGACCTCCAAGAGGAAGGAGGCTGGTGGCTTTGGCTTCTGAGTAACCCACCTCTGCCTCTCCTGGGGCCAGGTTGTAAAATGGACACAAGTGAGATGGGGTTGTCTTATCTGTAAAATGGACACAAGTGAGATGGGGTTGGCCAATGTCTCTTTTAGCAGGCTGAGGGTCTGCTGGGGAAGCGGGATCGCTCCGAGGCTGGCACCCGCCCCCCATCCCCACACCTCTTGACAGGGCCAGACAAAGGATGTGAAGACCCTCAGACAAATATGGGGGGCTCCTGTCTATATAAGTTTTAGTCACCCCAAATTCAGCATGTCAGCATCATCCCGTTAGCACAATTTCTCCAGTCCCGACTGACAGCCCTCCTGGAACCCGGGCCACACAGCTCTGAGCTGGCCTGGAGCTTCCATTCCAGTCCCAGATAAGGCCCGCGGGACTTAGAAAATTACAAAAAATAAAAGGCACTCCACAGTATGGGGCCTTCTGAGGCGCAGCTTTCTGGAGGCACAGGGGTACTGCCTCTGAGACCATGTGGAGAGGCCGCTGGAAGAGGGAGTGGAGGTTTGAGGAAGTGGGGAGGGGGCGAATCCACCAGAGCTGACAACCTACCCCACTCACCCAGAGCAGGGGATGGGCTGGGTTCAGCCTCCTCACCTCCTTGGCCTGTCATTTCCCCCACTGGAGAGATGGGGACAGCGCATCTGCCTTCCCTGCACACGTGCGTGGTCTATGTGATGTGGAGTCGCCCTGGGGCCCGAATGGGGACATCTCCCCGCCCCTTTGTCAGCGTAGGAATACCGTGGAACAAGGCGGATAAAGCGCTGATCAGCTCCCGACCCAAAGCAAGCTTCCAGCGGAGGCGAAAGGGCCATTTGTCACTCCGGAGCAGGAGCGAGCAGTTGCCCAAGGTTCTGGGCCCGGGTCTGTGTCCACCTCTGGATACCCAATTCCCGCGACCAACTTTGGGAGCCAGGATGTGCAACTGCCCGTTGTGGGAGTAGAGGGTTTAGGTCCCCAATAGAGAGGAAACAACGGGCGGAGCCCCGACGGGGCGACGGCGGTGGTGACAGCGCGGACTGCATCAGAGGCGCAGCCCAGTTCATGGAGCGCCGTTGCGCACGCGTGCGCAGGCCTCCCGGCCTCGGTGCCTGGACACCCCCAGGTGCGCGTGGCGTGGCTGCCCTGGCGCCCCAGTGAGAGCTTGACTGCGCGCTGAATGGAAGTCGGGGCGCCCCCTGACCTTTCCAGTGCCCGGGGCCAAGACCGATGGGCCCGATATACCGCAGGGGCCGGGCCAGCTGCAGGGACTAGCCCGAGCGTTGCGCGCCTCGGAGGTGCTCCGGGTCGTGGTGGGTGGGTGCTGAGCGGGAACGCGGGAGGCTGTGTACACAGCAGCAAGCCACCAACCCGCGCTCACGTCATTACATCGTGCCTTCTACACCCCTGCTATGATGACCGCTCCGCAGATGGGCAAGACGAGCTCAGAGAGGTGAAGTGACTTTCCCAAAGCCACACAGCGGGCCAGTTGAAGGCACTGCACAGTCCAGGGATCTAACCCTTTCCGATGGAACACTGGGGAGGGAGGGGCTCGGCCGAAGAGACCAGGCCGCAGAGAGCCCTGCGTCCCCCTCCACGGACCTAGACACATGGCCGCCCGCCCCGTCTCCACCTGCACGCCTCGGGCTTCGCTCCACTCGTCTTGGGTTTAACAACGCTTCTTTCCAGAAGCCTTCCGAGGCCCGGGAGGGTGAGATGCCTCCCCTCTCCGCAGCCCCAGACCCCGCCCGCCCCCCGAGCTCAGCGCCCTTCTCGGGACGGCGGTAGGGAGACCGAACGGATCCGCCGCGCAGAGCCCTAGGGAGAAGGGGTCGGTCAGGGGAGCAAGCAGGGGTGAGGTGAGAACCGAGGGGCGGGACGGAAGGCTGAGCCAGACTTCCAGACGCCAGAGAGACACCAGGTGAGCCTGGCGGGGGCGGGCGGGGGCGCGGGCGCCGGCGGGCAGGACGGGGGCGGGGCTGGAACCGCGGAGAGGGGGCGGGGCGTCCCGGAGGAACGGGAGCTGGGACGGTCCCGGGAGGCCTCGGCGCTACGAGCGGACGCCGGGCGGCCGGAGACCGGGAAGAGGAGGGGCCGCGCCACGTCCGCGGGGTCCCGGGTACAGCGGAGCTGGCGCCACTGCTGGGCTTCTGCTCCCTGTGGCTCGGGCAGCCCCGCGGGCCGGGGAGCCCCTGCCCTCCTCTACGTGCTGGGAAGCGCAGGCCGGGCCGGAACGAGCCTGGCTCGAGGGCCTCAGATGGGCAGGCAGGGCCCGAACGGGAAGCTGCGGCGCCCACTTCCTTCTGCTAGATCGGACGACGCCGGACTCGGAAGCGGCGGGAGGGTGGGGATCAGAGGTCCGCTGCGCCCTGGAGTCCACGCTTCCCGCGGCCTATGCTGAGGAGCCTCTCCGCAAAGAAATAAACGCCCTCCGTCTCCCCGACTCAGGCCAGTCCGAAGTGGGGAGAACCACGCCCGCGATAGGGGAATATGGAACCACGCGGGAGCCGCGGTTAGCAGGGCAGACACACGTGCGGGCGGGATCCTCGAGCGCGGAGAGGAGGGACGAGCAGAGGAGTGTCGGGAGAAGAGCGGCGAAGGGTACCTCGGGGCCGCGCAGGAGAAGCCCCGGACGCACGGCCGAGGGCTGCGCTCCAGGAGTGTCGGCCAGGAGCCCTCCCTGGCGGTTGGCGAGACCCGGGGTGGCCCGTAGCTCTGGCCTGGGGCGCCTTGGTTTCAGGGGCCTCTGCGCCACTCCCCGGCGCTCTCTGGACCCTCAGAGCCCCGGGATCTGGGCGGCCAACCTCTTGCCAGGCGGGGCGCACCTTTCGCGTGGGGCGGACGCTGCAGACCAAGCATGCCGAGTGCGTCAGGCAAGCTCCGGGAAACCAAAGACACGCACCCGGGACCCAGAGGCGGCCGCTGCGCGCATCCTCCCAAACCCTGCAGCGAAGTCGGAGCCGCGTCCGCGTGGGTGACTCGGGCCGGGGAGCCGGGAGGCGGCGCCAACAATCCTTCAGCCCTATTCCATCCTCCCTGATCCGTCCTCGGTGCGGTCTGAGGCCTCCGGACGCCCCGGCACAGGTGCCTGGGTCGGGGAACCTGGAGGGGCACCGGGACCAGTGGAGAAGGGGCGGAGGCCGGGAAAGCTGCTTTGAAAAGAGGAAGGGTTAAGACTGAAATCGTTCTATAGAGACCACATTAATGGGTATAAATGCGAACATTCTAGCTAAGCAGGAAAAAAGTTAAAAGCAGAGTGCAAGCTGGAGCAAAGTGAGACCCCGTTGGGTGGAATAAACCTGCAACGAAACAGCCCCCGGCAGAGATTCAGCGCTGGGGGCACGTGCCCCTAATGTTTCCTGGTAGTCACTTTTTAAAACATTTTATTATGGAAATTTTCAAATATAAAACAAAATCGAGGGAGCCTTCAAGTGAACTCCCATATACCCAGCCCCACCCCGCAGCTCTGAACGCCTGACCCTTCTAGTTTCCTCTATTCGCCTCATTTTATTTTTGCTAACTTATTTTTTGTTTCCGTACTGTAAAGCAAACACACGCATTTTCACCAGTGAACACATAAATGCATTTTCACTGATAAGAACTTTTTAAAAAATAACAATACGGCATAAATCACAATTCCCAGTAAATCTACGGTCTGACCCAACACAAAGGCAGTTGGCTTTTGATGTTGGAAGGGCAGATGTATTAACGTTTGAACTTGACTGCAATGTCCGGATAATAAAAAGCACTATTCGTTTTATAATAAAAACTGAGCCCCACAGCTGCAGAATCCAGCGAGGGCAGTCGGCTCCCCAGGCGTGAGGCTGGCTCGTCCACCACTTCGCGGTTCTCGCCCTCTCTGCGCCTTTGTCCTGTGTGTCCTTCCGGCTTTACACGCAGAGCTTAGCTCTGGGCAGACAGGGCTGCCCCTCTCCGGCCCACCTGTGAAGGGGTGTTCACCTCTGTTTCCCTCTAGGGCAGCCATTGGGTGATCCGCGTTGATCTAGGGATTGAGGGGTCCAGAAAACACTTCTAGGGAACGTATTTGCGGCGGCTGGGACCCCACTACTACCCAGCAGGACCCTTGACAGGCATGCCCACTCTGGCTACCAGACGGGCAGGGCGGCCGAAGGGTATGAAGCATGTGAGCGGACAGGTGGGGAGGAGCAGCAGCAGCCCGGGCGCAGGTCAAGCCCGCTGGCCTCCCTCCGGCGAGTGGAGGAGGACGACGGGGAGCCTCAGTGCCACCCTGCCCCTCTCAGAACCTCAGTTTTCCCTTTCCGACGAGTTGCAAGGTGGGGCAGGAGGTCACAAAAGACTCTTGTGGGAGAGGCACCGACATATAGAAAGGGAAAGAGACCCGGGGTGTCTCCCCCGCCTCCCTCGCGCGGCTCACCCCGCCTTGGTCCAGTGCCTTCAGCCTCTGCCCAGCTGGGTTGCCTTTGGGGTGGGGTTGGAGCCAAGGCTCTGGGAAGCCTCCCTGCGCGGCAGCTGGGTGAGGGCACTGGGCACCCCTCCCCTGCACCTGATGAGGAGGACCTTCTCACGGTGCTTCTGCCTGAATGGGAGTCGGTGGGTGCTCGGAAGTGCTAAGGCCAAGCTGGGTGGAGCGCAGCAGGGAATTAGGAGCTCCAAGGGCAGTTCCCGGGCACATGTCTGTCCGTCACTGTGGCTTTGGAGGAAGCAGCGAGGCCAGAGCCCTGTTGCTGCCTGCTCTCTTGGCCAAGGGCCTGGAGTGTCCCAAGGCAGTGCAACCACCTGGGGGAAATGGGGCAGGCCCAAGTCGGCCTCCAGGATTCCGGCAGCTCCGATCCCTGTAGAATTTGAGCTAGGCTGGGAATCTCTGCCTGATCGTCAGCTCCCAACAGGACCCTTACGCCCAGACAGCACACCCTCCATGCTAAACACCACCTGAGTGGCCTTTCCTGGTGCTCTGGCCATGGACTCCACCTTGGTAGATTCCAGATATCCAACTCTGGCGGGATGGAGGGGACCTGATTTCCCACCCCTCAGGCCAGCTCCAGGGGCATTCAGTTTTTGTAGTACCAGAGCACTGAGAGGCCCAGAGGAGGTGGGTCACGTACCAGGCCTACCACAGCATGGGCCCTGGGAGCTGGGGGGAGAGGTCCTGCTGGTCTGGGGTACCCTGCTGGCCTCACTGAAATCACAGGCCCAGCATTTACACATTACAGACCCCAATCCTCACCATAGGTGTGTGATGGGGAGACCGAGGCCTGGAGAAGAGGAAGGGCATGACGACGGCCATGGGGAGGCCAGACTGGGTCCAGCAAAGGCATGCGTCCAGGATGTCCAGAGCCTGCTGCACCCCACTGTGCTCGCGGCTGTGCAACTGGAAGCCCTGAGCAGCTCAGGGTGGCTGGAATCCGGCCTCAGGTGCAGAAAGGGTGAGGTGATGGGGGAGGGCACATGGTGTATGTGGCGGAGACAGATCGAAGCCATTCATCTTCTGCCGACAGCGGAGCCAACGCGCCCGAGGTGCGCCCACAATCGATGCCGCTGGAGCTCAGGGCTCAGGGGGCCCAGGTGTACCCCTAGCCTGGTCCCACGCGCCCTCCAGGGCTCCGTGGGCTCCAGGTCCTACACTGCTTCTCTCTGTATTATTCTGCCTTCCGGTGCCAGCCCCAACACGCCAGAGCCCCACGGATAACAGGGCAGGCTGGCTTCCCTGAGCCCAGTGGCCTAATCCAGCTTGGGATCTGCTTTCTCTCTCACAGTATTCCAGGCCCCGGCCCTTCCCCGAGCTTGGGAATGGTCCCCTCCTCCCACACCGGCGGCCTCCTTCCCACCAGGGCAAGCCCTGAGCAGAGGCCCATAAAATGCTCTCCAGCCCGATTTTTAACTAATTCTGTCGAAAGACACATCCACTCTCTTGGAACCTGCTCTGCATTTGAACTGTGCAGACCCTGCCCCTCCGATGCTGGCGGCCAAGACTAGCCCGGTGACCGGTTCCATGGTTTCCCCAGCAGCCAGAGTGGATGATCTAAAATCAGTGCCCACAGGGCCCTCACCCTTCCTGCTTCCTGGTGGCCAGGAGTCAGATGACTCCTGGAGTTGTTATGGCCGCCCGTGACTGATCCGCCCATAAGGGGACTCATCCGTGGACCTTGGCGCCATCACTGCAGTCAGAGGCGCCCTGCAGTCACCACTTGACCTTGGGATTGCACCCACCTCGGCCAGAAGCAGTCGAATAAAACAGCTGCCTCACAGTGATAACCTCTTTAGCCGGAGCTTCAATGATCCCGTTCTAATAGGGCCGAGGAGGCAAGCATCCTCCTGGTGCGAGTTCCTGAGACCCTGCCAGTCCCAAGCAGCATTGCCGTTGGGAAAGCCAAGGCAGTGCCACGTTGCACAGTGCCTGGACCTCAAAAGGAGAAGCGGAGGCTGCTGCCTCTGCTTACCGGCCTGCGTGGGGCGTGCAGGCTCCACGGTGTTCCCAAGACTTGTAGTGATGTGTCCGGTGACTGGGTGAGGCCAGCACAAAAGCGACAGAAGCCCAGAGAGTGAGGGTCCCAGGAGCCCGAATCAGGGGCACAAGGCCTAGAGGGCCCAGTGGGGAGAGGAGTGGGAAGGGGCAGGGGGGTTGTACTTTGCTTGAGGGGCCTCTTGGAACACCCCCTGCCCCTCAAGGCTGCCAACCGGGAGCTTTCATTTAGTTTTACTGAGGCCTAACCTGAGTCCCTCCCAGATAAAGCCGAGTGAGAATGGACTTCCTAGGTTAGCCAGGAAAGCAGTTGGAGGGCAGCCCCAAAGCAGGGAGGGAGCCAGACCCAAGCCTTGGAAGGGCTGGAGGGGTCCAGGCAGCTGCAAGCCTGCAGGGTGGGGACTGGGTTGGGGGGGCTGCTGCGAGGCCAAGGATGGCTGCCCCCTCTAAGAGTCTCTCAAAATGCCCACACCATCACACCGCAGGGCCTGAGGGCCCAGAGGCTGAAGGAGGCCCAGAGGACTTGCCGGAACTGGCCTCACATTAAGGAACCAACCAATGGGCCAGGGCAGGGACAGGGACTTGGAGAACACGACTCTGGGTCAGGAGCTAGATGGCAGAGACACACAGACAGATGCACTGTGCCCAGACCTGCACAGTCCGCACCATTTCCTTGGCCGTCTGGGGCTACCTTGCTGGCCCCAGGCCCAGCGTGTGGCCCAGCTGCTGCCCAGCTCACCCAAGGAGTGTCTGCTCCCAAGTGAAGGAGCGGGAGGGAGACGGGTTTTCTTAGGGACAAAATTGGGCCATGGAAGTGACCTTTTCAAGCCGGAACACCGCCTTTCCCCTAGGCTCCAACACACACCAAACAGTGTCCCTCCCCCACCCAGGGCAGGGCTGGCTTCACCCAAAAGCAGCTGGCTTGGGGCGGATGGAGGTGAGGTGGCCCCAGTGGTCCAGAAGAGGGGCAACAGCTCTCCTTCACAGCCCATCATGACCAGCTGTGAATAGCTTTGCCCCGGTGCCCCAGCCGACCAGAGACCGCAGGCGGGGAGGAAGGCCGGAGGCAAGAGCACAGTGGCCTGACCTTGAGTGCCACGGCTTTGTTTTGGCCCAAAGAAAAATTCCATATGAGATAGGAAAGGGCACCACACAGCCGGAGCCCCTGCAACAAATTCCAGCGGCCTCGGCCTTCACCTGCTCCTGCCTTCAGTTTCAGCAAAGGCCCTAGAACTTCGGACACACCATGACCACTTCCTCCTCCCTGCTTCCGGGGGAGCTGACCCTTCCCTGTCCCTTCCCTGCAGGGTGTCATAGAAGAGGGGGCACAGTGCTCACCACCTCCGACTCAGATCTGCCCTGCCCACCTGTACCGGTCCATCCCTGGGCCCCAGGTGTCCCCAGTCAGCACTGGAAGGTGCTCCAGGGAGGGACGTCACCCACTGCAGCCTGAAGGGTTCCTGCCCCCATGATCACAAAGCAGTGAAACTGTCCAGAAAATGTCCCTTTTTATTCCATACGCAAATAAGTAGATTCATTAAAAAAAAAAAAACAACCTGGAGGCCTTGGCGCCTGGAGGGAGCCCAGGGTGCTTTCTCCACCAGCGCCCGCGGGAGGGGTGGCTCGGCCCTTCGGTCGGTCTGCTGTCTGGGTCCCAGGAAAGGGATGTTTAGTGTTGAGGGCAGTCTGTGGGGACAGTATCTGCGCAGCCTTGGACAGCTGGTTCGTAGTTTTCCTTTGCTGCGTGGGACTTGGCCTAGGGGTAGCTGCCCCGGTGGCCGTGAGCGGCCGCTCCTCGCTGAGGCTCGGGGTGGCCATGGCGCCGTGGGCTGCGCAGCCCGTTCTCTGCATTATCTGGTGTTCGAGTGTGGATCCAGACTGGCAACTGGGTGGGGCGTCCCGTTACATTCTAGAGGCGCTCCCCACAGGGGCTGAGGCCCGTCTGGCCGCGGGCTCGCGCTCCCGAGGTGCCAGGGAGGCCGCAGGGGCGGCCATCCCTCCCCTAACGCCCCTTGCGCCCTGCGCCTGCCGCTGGATCGCGCGTCCACAGAGGTCCACGGGGCCGTGGGGACAGGGCCCGGCGGGCAGGGCTCACACCAGTCCTGGCATCTGCGCCCGCAGAAAGGGCACGGAGGCGGCAGCCGGGAAGGCGGCCAGCGGGTAGGCGAGGGCCCCAGAGAAGCCGAGCAGTGGCGGGGGCGGCGCGGGCGCGGCGGGCGCCAGCGGGAAGGGCAGCGTGGCCTGGGGCCCGGCGGCGGCGGCTGCGGCCGGGGGACTCTCGTGGTAGAGCACGGGCACGCGGACCAGGCGCTGCGTTCCCGGCGGGGACAGGCTGGCCGCCTCCAGCTCGGCCGCCAGCTGCCGCTTCCACTTATTGCGGCGGTTCTGGAACCAGATCTTGACCTGCGTCTCGGTCAGCTGCAGGGAGGCGGCCAGGCCGGCGCGCTCGGCGCTGCTCAGGTAGCGCTTCAGGTCGAAGGTGGACTCGAGTTGGAAGACCTGGCTGCGGGAGAAGACGGTGCGCGTCTTCTTCTTTCGGCCGCCGCCCACGCCAACGCCGCCGCGTGTCTCCCCCGCCGCCGCAGGGACCTCGGCCAGCTCCGCCGCCTCCTCCGCGCCGACCGCCGGGGCCCGCGCCGCCAGCTCCGCTGCCTCCCGCTGCACCGCTCCGGGCCCGGGGCCTCGCGGCCAGGCGCCCTCAGCACGGCCCATCTCCTCGCCCGTCTCCGGTGAGTCCCGGTCGCTGGCTGCAGGGGAGAGAGGGGCACCACCGTTGGTTCTAGGGCACTGATATCCAGACTCAATCACTGAGGCCAGCCGTCCCCACCTTGAGGTGCTCCCAGCCACCAGCAGGAGGACCCTCCAGCACAGGGCTGGGTACCCAGCAGCTCTGGGGATGCAGAGGCAGAACCATCGGAGGCGGCTCCAAAGCAACACCCCACAACACTCACACACGCACAAACGCGCACCCACACCAGAGGACAACAAAGAGATGCGAAGAAACGAAAATACCACGCGGGAGAGACAGGCTGACTCAGGGAGCACTCCCTACTCCCATAGCACCGTGGGCGGCCGGAGAAACACAGAACACCCGCAGAAGCCCGGGACAACAGGAAAGAGGTCCTTCTGAGAAAGGTACACACCGAAAAACGAGCACAGGACACCCCTGCCACCTGGCACCCAGCCCCACACCAAGCCCTCCCAAACGGAGGAATGAAGAGTTCGCAGGCCTCTTCCCGCGCCCCCTGCCCCTTGCACAGAAACATTCCGGAGCAGGAGGACAAACCAAAGCAAAGGATCCCCAAAAGAGAACTCCCATCAGCTGAGGCCGCACTCCCACACCGCATACCTTGTACCCTGCCCCAGTGCCCACAAGACAAGTCCACACCAGCCACAGTCATGCTCAAAGGGAACACGGGCACATGCCACTCCAAGCATCATGCAGCATGAGCCTGCCCCAAACACCTAGAATGGAGGGTCAGCCTCATGGGTTTGGGGGCATAGAAGTTCGTGTTCCCAGTACCAAGCTCCCCTGCTCATCTCCCAGCCAAAAAGGAGGCCCATGGGGCTGGCAAGGGATGATGTCAGGTTAAAGATGCCAGCTGGGACCCAGGAGCCCTTGCCCAAATTGAAGAGGGCAGCCCTATTGCCAGGTTCCCGAGGCTGACTCAGACCCGCTGCTTTTCTGCCTTGTTCTGAAGCCTTCCATGCAAAGTGCAGGCCCTGGCTGACAGGTCGGAGGTCGAGGCGTAGTTTGGCCTGGCCCTGGGCCCTCAGAAGGCTGTGTACTCGCTGGTGTGTGCCTGCAAAGTAACTGCCGCATTTGCATGCTCATGCAAGGGGCACACACACTGCTGGGCTGGTGTGCATGGCTCTGTGCCTGGTGCCCAAGGAGTGTGCACATCCCACTCATGCCCATGGCCAGTCCCCATGGCATGTGCCCTCCCGGTGCCCACAGGGGAGTCAGGTAGCAGGTTGTGGTGCATGCTACTAGATCTAGGGAGTCCCTGCCTCCCCCCAGTACCCCAAGACCCCAAACTCACAGGGGCCCACACGCTGCCACAAGGCAGCAGGCTGGCTTGCCAGGTGAGGAAGCGGGATCCTAACCCGCATGGCGCGAATTATGCAGGCTCTGCCTCTGCAGGGGTGGGGGTGCCACCTGGGCTGCAGGCAGGGATGCGCCCCAGGGAAGAGCAGAGAACAAATTTCACCCCGAGAAACCCTTTCCAGAATCTCCCCAGAAGGGCACTACATGGAGTCGCCTGATTTTTGGGAAACCACAGGGATTCTTCTCCAGTCTACGTGAAGAGGGTGCGGGCCTGGACATCCTGAGTCTGGGCGCCAAGATGTGGGTCCTTTTGCAAGGGGGTCGCTCCACGTCAGGGAAATGGTTATCTACCGAGTGAGTGGGGGTCGGAGGCCACTTACTCCCCAGCACACACTGATATTCACACGGAGGACAGAATGGATCCCAGAGCCGGAGGTTGCAGAGGGATCATGTCCTCAGCTGGCCCCAAGGTCCGAAGGCTGTGTTGGGGGTGGGGGGCTGGCAAAGCCAGGGCTGGGGGGCTTGGACTGGCTTTCCTGGCCTTCCTCCTAGGGGTCTTCCTAAAGGGGAGGACCAAAAGGGGGGCAGCGACCCTGGAACCCTGGGGAGGGGAAGCAGAGCCCAGGGTCAGATACCCAAGCAAGGGGGCAGATGGGTTCTGGGGCTGAGAAGCCCCCCCTAGTCTGGAGCTCTCAGCAGTGAACAAAGGCAGGGAGGGGGAGGGGCAGAAAAAGAAGAGAGGGGTTGGACTGGGGGCTTCAGAACAGGCGCCCTTCTTGCCTGGCACAGCCCATGTCCCCCCCCCGACCCCCACCGGCCTCCACCCAGGACCAAGAGGGAGACTCAGACCCCTGTCCCAGGCTGTCTGCGGTGGGCACAGAGGAACAGGACTTTGGGGGTCACAGCTCTTGTGTTAGAAGGTTTACCTCCCCGGCCCCACCCCCACAACAGAGGGCCCTCTGCTCAATGCCCCTGTTTATTTTCCCCCGTCTGACGCTATTGTGTCCCTTTCCCTCCATATTCTCTTCTCTTTCTCTCTGGGATCACTCCTTGGGTTCTTTTTCCAGCATCTTCCCCTTTCCCCTTATTCTATCTCCTGAAGCAGATTCCTTTCTTCCTCCGTCCTCCCATTCTCTTTCTCCGCCTCTTTCGCCTTCTCCGGTATCTTTCCCTGTCCTCTTCCACGCTCCTCTTTTCTTTGGCCGCCTGTTGTCCCCTGTCTCCAGCCTCCCTGGAACCCGAGGAGCAGGCGATGAGTGAAGCTATGGCCTCCAAGGCCTCCTCTAGCAGAGCTCCTGCCCCAGAGAGTGGGCCTCAAAACCCGCCCAGCAAGTGGCTCCGTGGGGGCCCCACATGGCCCAGACGCCGTTCCACAGAAGGGAGAAGATGGCCCAGAAGGGGCGGCGACGAGTCCGAAGTCCCCGAGCGAATGCGCAGGGAGGAAGTCGGGCCCCACCGCCTGGCCCACCCTCCCCGCGCCCTCACTCACTGTCAGGACTGAGGCCACCTCCGTAGCCGCCGTGCGCCCGTGGGTACCAGCGCGTTGCGCCTCCGCAGCCCAGAGCGAAGGGCGGCCCCGGACCAGGGGGCGGCCGGGGACCAAGGCCCAGCGCACCCGGCCCGAGCAGCGCCCGGGCCCGCGCCTCGCCGCCGGGCCCCGTGCCTGCGAGCAACTGCCGCCGCCGCTGTAGCCGTCGCCGCCGCGCCTTCTCCGCGTCCTCATCTTCCGGGTCGTCGCCGTCCTCCTCCTCGTCCTCCCGGCCGCCGTCGCCCTGCGCCGCGCGCCCCGCGCCCTTGGCCTCTGCCGCCAGCAGGTTCTCGATGAGGAAGGAGGAGGCGCGGGCCGGCGTGGCGCGCCCGGGCTCCGTCAGCTCGTCAGGCATCGCGGCCGCGGGCTGCTCGGGCTCGGCCGGGCTCCTCGGGGTCGCCCCGAGCGGGACCGGCCCCGGTCCCCGCTGGGGATGGTGGCGCGCGGCTCCCCGGCGCACGCGCGGGCCGACCCCGGAGCCGCTGCCCGGAGCGCTGGCGTCGGGCCCCGCGGGGCAGGCGGCGGCCTCCGCGCCGGGCTGGGCTGGGCAGGAGCAAGTGCGCGCCGACAGCCGATCCGGCAGCCGCCTGGCTCGCCTTTCAGGTCGCGGTCCTGGTCGCCGTCCGGGCGGCCTCACTGGGGGCGGGGAGGAGGAGGGGCCAGCAGGGGCGGGAGGCGCGGGCTGGGCCGGGCGGGCGGCCCGCTGAGTCCCGAGGACGCCGCGCGGACCCCGAGCGCGGCCGCTGCCAGGAGACACTGCCCCGACCCGAGCGCACGGGCGGCGGCGCAGCCGAGGGCGGGCGGCCAGGGCGCAGGCGGCTGTGGGTGTCGCTCCGGGTCCGGCCCCGCGTGATCCGTTCCCCCGGCCCGCGCCACCCGCTCCGGGGGGGGCGGGGCCTGGCCTGAGCGGCCATTCATTGGCTGTAGGGCCCCGCTGAGGAACGGGCTGGCCAATCACCGTTCGGCGGAGTCGTAATTACCCCGCCGAGAGGAGGGTGTTGGACCAAGCGCGAGTAACTGTATGTGCGCGCGCGCGTGGTGTGTGCACGAGTGTGCGTGTGAATGGCTGTGCGTGTGTGTAGGGCGGCCTGGAGACCCCGGGGTTCCCAGGAAACTGCAGGAGGCTGGGCCACATATTTTTATTAGACCCCGCGTGTCATTTAAAAATGGGAACACTGCCCAAACACTACTGCGAAAACGTGGCATGGCTCAATATTCACACTTCACGAAAGATGCTTTCAGTGCCAAATGTAGTTCGGTAGAACTCTCCAGTTCCCGGGCTCAGTACCAGTAAGGAAGTCCAACCACGGGGCTCCGCGGGCAGCCCGCTCGGTGTCACGCCGGTCCTCACCGCGCCCGCTCCGCCACCATCCGCTCCCGGGGAAGCCCGGGCCCTCGAAGGGGGTGGGAGCTTCCGGCCCAGTCTGCCCTGGGCGGAGGTCTCCGAGGCAGGCCTCATCCCGCGTCGTGGCTCCGTTTCTGCGCTCTAAAGGGATGGGGAGTTCGAGAACAGAACGCACCCCGGAGCTGTTTCCGCTCCGGGGTAAACTTCGGACTTACCTACAATACATCGCTGCGCGAATGCGCGCCTGGAGCTGCCTTCACCCGATGCGGGTTATTTCCAAGCGATACATCCATCCTCCCAGGGCCAGCCCCGGGCTCCCGTCCATCCGAGTACCGCCCGCGTTCCCGGAGGTGACCGCAGGCCTGGGGCTTCCGCTTTGCTTAATTCTTCCAAACAAGCACGGTGGAGGGACCATCGCCCCCATTTTTCAGCGGAGAAAACTGATGAGAGAAAACAGGAGAGACTCCCCCCGAGGGAAGGTGAGCCTGGCTCCGGCAAGCCTGGCGTTCCGGGTCCGACCCGCACCGATGCCCCGGAGTCGGGCGGGTTGGTGGGGCGGCGGTGCTCCGGGAGCGGCCAAGGCCTACCCAGCGGGGCCTTCCTGGCTTGGGTTCACAGAGACAAAACGGTGCACCTCTTGGGAGCGCGTCCTGGGTGCGCTTTCTGGCGGCTGCCAGGAAGGACCTCTAGTGCTCAGTGGCTGCCGCGACCTCGGTGGGAGGACTTTTCCGGGGAGTCTAGGACAAGATGCTCAGCCCATCTCCTTTGCCCCGGCATCCTAGCCCAGGAGGGCCAAAAATAATCAATGACAGGGACTCCCCAGGTTGTTTAGCCTGGAGGCAGCCACACAGGTGGGGACTTCTCTCCCCATTTTGTATATGAGGCCACTAAGCCGAAGTGGAGCGAGTTGGGATCTTAGGGGGGAGCTGAGGTCTCCCAAGCCGTGCTCCCTGGGGTGTCCAGGGCCAGAGAGACTCCAACGAGTAAAGGTACCCCAGCCAGAGGGGGCTGGGCCAAGGAAATTGGGGAAGAGCGCCCGATTCGTTTGGAGCACTAGCCTTGGGGGAATCACCGTCTACACAAGGGCACTTTTGACAGATAAGGAAACTGAGGCCAGAAGAGTGGCCAGATAAAAAGACAAAGGGGAGGAGTGCTTTTCCGATAGCCGTCCAATTCCCGCAAGCTCCCCTGGGCCTGTGAGCGGCGCCTGGACACTCCTGCCAGTCCTGCCACGCGCCTGCCCAGGTTGGTGGCAGTTCAATTTATCTCTCTCAGGCCTGGTGGGCTTCTTCTGAGTTTGAGTTCTAATTCTCTCCTCTCCAGGGTTATGTGGCCCTGGAGGAGGCGCCTCGCGTCTCTGATCCTATAACTGCGGACGATACGCGTCCCTGACGGTTCCAGGCTGTTGGGAGTAGAGGCTGGGCACTTCCAGGCGCAGGGCGCTCGCGGGTGTCTTCCCACTGCCTCTGGGGGGCGCGCGTGAGAGCGGCGCTTCCACTCGCTGCCGCGCGGGGCCTGGGCTGGGGGCGAAGCGGGGCGGTGGACCCGAGCGAGGACAGCGCGCCCATTTCCCCTGGCGCCGGCCGTCTGGGTTGTGGGGAGTGCGGCCGCCGGGCGCCGGGCAGAGGCTGGCGAGTCCACACTCTGAGCCTCCCACGCCGGGTCCCAGCGACTTTCCCGACAACTGCAGCGGCGATGCCTGGGCCGCGCGGCACGGGTGTAGGTAATTGGGCAGATCGCTGACGCTAAGGCGCAGGGTCGGACCGGGACGCGCGAACCCGCCCAGGCCACTGCCTCTGTGCTCGGTGCGGTTGGCGGCGCCGGTGAGGAGCGAAGCCCTGGGTACAGGCGAGTGGCGAGGCGCAGCTTGGAGACAGAATTGCTGGCAGAGGCTCAAGCAGGAATCGCCGCCGGTCAGAGCGGTGGGCAGTTCACAGCCAGAGGACAGTCTCGGCAAGGCAGGGGGAGGTTGTGATGCGCGCTCCTCGTCCTCTGGGGCTGACCCCCCGGAAGCCGCCGCCTTCAACTGGGGTTTCTGGCCTTCCCAGGACCACGGTCCGAGATTTCTGGTCACCGTTGGGCACGTCAGGATTTTGGGACTGAAGGACTCCCCCATCCAGAAAAGCAAAACCTCTCAAAGTGAATAGGTTGTTGCTTTCCGGTCTCTGTGGGGGCACCCCCCATGCCCCCAACCCACAGCCATCCTTCTTTGCAGGCAGTCCACCATGAAGCCCACCACCTCCCCGTCCACTTTGTCCCTAGGCCCCCTCCACTCCTGCGCCGGCCGCGCCTCCTCTCCCCTGTATCCGTCACCACCTTGGAACCTCCAGCAAACGCCCTTCAGGGACCGCAGTGCCCTTCTCAACTGGACAGGGAGCCATCTAACAGGGCCCAAGCCTTCCTTACCGGTGTCCCAGTGCCTCGCTGGGGGCTGGCAGCCAGAGATGTCCTGGGAATCAGAGCTGAGGAGTGAGTGGGGATGATCCGCAGATCCGGGGAGGCAGACCATAGCCGCGGCCGCGTGTTTCTTTCCTTTTAATCAACTCTTTTGGAAGTTCTAGAGGACATCATTTTAGGTAAGTTTTATCTTATTTTCTTCCTTCTTCCATTCCTCATTCCAGTCCTTTCTGTCCTGATCTCACCTGTGCCGCCCCACGTACCTGCTCTTGTGTCTTAATTTGGAGAAACTGTCACATTTCACACCTCCACTACTTGCCATTTTGAAAGCATATGACGTCAATAGCGCACCAGCCCTGGCAGCAACACTCATTTCCTCTCTAAGCCCTCTGCACAACCCCGCCTGCGCTCGAGCCGCTGTTCTGTTTCCATCACGTATTTCCCCAAACCTTCCTGGTGCGAAACAGCCATGGATTCGATGCTCACTGCGGGTCAGCGATGGCTCCTCTTCAATTCCTGAAATCTGGGTCTCCTGTGGAAGACTCAAAGCCGGGGTTGGGGTTGTGGACTCTTCTCAAGGCCATGTGCTCATTTATCCAAAAGCTGATGCTGGCTGTGCACTCAGGGACCCCTGTTTGGGGCTTCCCTGTGACCTGGGCCTCCTCACAGCACCAGTTCCCAGAACAAGTGGAGGAGGTGGGAGACCCAGGGAGAGAGAGAGAGAAGAGAAGAGAACTCTCTGCTATACTTACTGATTGGAGCAGTCACAGCTCCCATCAAGGTTCAAGGTAAGGGACAGGGACCCACCTCTCAGTAGGAAGAATGTGGAAGCCCATTGTCACATTGGACAGTGAGAAATACCGTTGCACTCATTCAGGGAAATCCAGCCACAGGGCAGCTTAGTCCCTTGTTGGGAGATCCATCTGTAGGCTGTTTCCGACTCTCCGCCTTTGCAATTAACATTGGAATGAACAGACTGGTCCATCTTCCTGTAGGAGCCTGAGTTTTTCCAGGGATGAATGCCCAAGAATGGAAATGCTGGGGTGACGGGTCTACACAGACTCACCTTCGGGAAGCACTTCAGAATCATTCTCCACAAGCGCGGCCTCTATTTCTGTTTCCTCGCATCTTCACCAGCACTTGGTCTCATCTGACTTTTACACACATGACGCTGTGACGGGAATAAAGGGAAGCCTGGCTGTCTGGGGCGATGGGTCTCTGCTTGCTGAGAGGTGCAGAGCTGAGCACATTACGAAGCTAGAGGGTTGGGTTTCGATGAGAAAACTGCTGGGAAGGAGGAAAAATGATGGATTGGGTTCTGGTTATTCAGCAACCCCTGCGTGCTGAGCTGAAGAAGACCCATCGGTTCTTAATTTGCAAAGCAATGAGGAGCCACTGAAGGTTGTTGAGCTGGGAAACCAAGGTTAAAGCTGGGCCCTAGGAGGAGTCATCTGAATGCCATACACATGCAGGGTGGACGGGGGATGAGGAGGCGCAAGTGGAGGGTCTCAACACAGTCCAAGGACAGGCAATGCTGCCCCCTGAAGGCCGGGGCAAGCTGAGGCCCAGCTCCGCTGTCTGTGGGGCCAGACCCGGTGTCGGTGGAGGGGGGCCCCACAGACTACCCTTGGCTGTTGAGCCCAGCTGTGTCATCGCTCCTCCCTTTGGCTCCTCACGCTCAGGCCTGGGGAGCAGTACAGTCTCAGGACATTCTCGTTGACTTGTCTTAGTCTGACCACCACGTCGCAGCCAGCAGGAACTGTCCTTGCAGCTCTGGAGGTGTGGATCGGAACTAGGGCCCCTCACTCCAGCTCAGCCACTGGCCCACTAAGGTGTGAGCAAGTCACTGCCCTTGAGGGACCTTGGTGTACCCCGCTGCAGAGCGAGAGCGGCAGGAACGTGGGCCCTTCTGGGCTGGGATGTGGGGGGAGCGGATCACGCCCTGTAAGCAAGCCTTCTGCATGCGCTGAAAAGAGGCCAAATGCTCTGGAAAAGACCAAAATGTTCAAAACGGATTGTTGCTGCTTTCTGGGGGTCTAGCCATTCCTTCCCTGTGAAAGTCTCCCTTTAGAAACTGGAAAGAGAAGGAGAATTTTCATAAAGCACCGTGCCCAAAGGCTGGTGGACCAGAGGGCTGAGAGGGGAGGGGCAGAGAGGGGAGGGGAGAGGGGGGAGGAGGAGAGAGGGGAGAGGAGGAAAGGGGGGGGAGGAGGAGAGGGGGGAGGAGGAGAGAGGGGGGAGGAGGAGAGAGGAGGGAGGAGGAGGGGGGGAGGAGGAGAGGGGGGAGGAGGAGACGGGGGGGGGGGGGAGGAGAGAGTGGGGAGGAGAGGGAGAAGAAAGCGGGAGAAGGAGGTGAAAAGAGAGGGAAGGACCGGGCCTGAG
>CAUYQU010014926.1:0-82193 GCA_963574635.1 Cheracebus regulus
GGGATTACAGGTGTGAGCCACTGCACCAGAGGCTGGGTGCAGTGGCTCACGCCTGTAATCCCAACACTTTGGGAGGCTGAGGTGGGTGGATCATCTAAGATCAGGAGTCCGAGACCAGCCTGGCCAACATGGTGAAACCCCATCTCTACTAAAAATACAAAAATTAGCCTGGCATGGTGGTGGGCACCTGTAATCCCAGCTACTTGGGAGGCTGAGACAGGAGAATCGCTTGAACCTGGGAGTTGAAGCTTGCAGCGAGCCGAGATCGCGCCACTGCACTCCAGCCTGAGTTACAGAGCAAGACTGCATCTCAAAAAACAAACAAAAAGGCGCAGACCCTGTCCTTGAGTTTATACAAATTAGGCATGTAATCAGTAAATATGGTAAAATGATGAAAGTATATGCAGTAGAAGAATAGCCCCAAGGCTAAATTCTAAACTACTCAAGTAAATATTATAGTAATACTAGAGAGTTGTAGAATATACTGACTTAACTCAGTGTTGCAGCAGAAGAAAGGAAGAAAAACTATTTGAACAGTGACTCGGAGGCAGAAAACTGGGGATCTGGCTTTGGAATTTACTTTATTGGTGACTGTTACTTCTCTAGCTTGTAACTCACTTCTCTGAGCTTGTCACACCTACTGGAATAAGCAGAAATTATTATTCTTTGCTTAGGTTAACAAAATACATCTCCAGAGAGTAAGTTAGTTGCATGATGGCATCTTCTAATTCAGCGGTCTAATTTGTAGCATGCTGGTAAGGAGGCATATTCATATTTCTGAGTGGTAGGGAGCCCACTTTCAACCATTCACTGCGTTCCTATTCAAACTAGCAACTATGTCTGCTAACATTAGGTTCCCAGATAAAAAGATGTAAGTAAACTCCAGTTCCATTGAGCTCCTGTGAAGGTACCACCTAATACCATAGGACTTGGTTGAAGATAATGAGCCTAGTTACCTTTTTTTTTGAGCTTTCATCTTTCGGATGGCATTGAGAGTAACCATCTCTTTTTTTGGCCTCAAGTTCCACATTGAATTTTTAAAAATTGCATTTTGAGCAATAACATTTCCCTGGTTGCTTGACCAGTTATACAAGTTGAGACTTCTGTCTCTATGCCTATTTTATAATAGCTTCTCTGGGAGAACAGATGAAAAATAAGCCAGTTAGATATTTTATGAGTATTGAAATCCTTTCCATTCGGAAATGTAAATAAAATAACCAGCATGAGCAATCAGCTTATGTCAGATTCCATGGGTTTATGTTACATAGGGAAATTATAGTGCAACCTGCAACATGCTTCTTAATGAATTCATAGTGCTGTCACAGTTGAAGGTAAACCCTTGAGCTTTTCTTTCTGAAGGGTTTCAGAAATCACCCTTTATAAACTACCTAGGGGAGGGAAGAGAACTAAGATGATACTAACAAATGCTATCGCTCTTCTGTGGCTGCCTCCCTTCCACCATCAAATTTTGCCAGTTAAGTAAAGCATAAACCTAGCAAATGGCGTACCTGTTGGCTTATTCAATGTATACACACACACACACACACACACACACACTCAGTGCCACACTGGGTGAGACCCACAGTTCAATACTCTGCTTCTGAAAGTGGCACCAGGGAACTGCTTTGGAAGATAAAAACTGCTTTGTTTTTGTCCTCAGAAGTTAGAGAAGTTTGGTTAAGAAGTATGACAAAAGCCCCATAAGTAGCCATTTTTACCGTCAGCAAATGCAGGAAGCTAGACACCTAACTAGAGATCATGAAGTCAGAATTTGTCTCCTTCTTTGGCTGCTACTCCAGCATACAGTAGTAAACTACAATAAAGCTCCTCATTTATTAGTGAGCTGTTTTGTAGTCTCTAAAGCTCTTTTGCAGCTCTTCTGTGCACTATGGCCGCAGATACAATAAATCTGCTAGCTGTAAAAATCCAATATACCAAGTAGGATATATGGGACCAATCAAGTTTTAAATTTGGGAGTGAGGAAAAGAAGCATGTATTTTCTATTTTAAATTATTTTCTTTTCACATTCTAACTTCTTAAGGGTTTGGCTTGATTTGTGCCAGGTTCTGGGCCTATAAGTCTACATTAATGCATCACAGTGCTAGGTAGGATATTTGATATCTCTTAGCCCAGAATCTCAAATGATAAGGAGCTGTAGTTAATGATAGGGGGCACTTTGTTGAACTTTACAGGGTAGATCTTTTTAGTCCCTGTATCTGTAACAAATGGACTCATCCTTGTGCTTTTCCATAGGTGCCCTGATGTTTACCGACATAAATCAAGATACTGTGTGGCTCTGTAGGGGATGCTGAACCATTTGACAGTCAAGATGCACACAGTCACCTCATATTATTTAAGCTCTGATCTCTGCATTCTAATTTCTCTGTATTCCCCAGTGTATATAATGTGTACTTGCTTGAAATTCTTTATATATTGCTTGTACATTCCTGCTTCTAAGTTTCAGCACATACCAGTTCCTTCTATTTAGAATGCTTTCTTCCTACTGCCCTCAATCAGTTCATAAAACAGATAAAGCTATCTTTTAAAAATCCAACTCAAAAGTCACCTCCTGTGGAATGCCATCTCTGATTAATCTCATTAACCTAATGCCTTTATTCTCAGGCTTCTGTTTCCTAGTCCACTAAACTGTTTCATTTCATTGTAATTGTTGCTTCTGTATATTGTCACTCAATAATTATTCTAGGAATGATCATCTTCCTCCATCCTCTTTTGTCTACTTACTACACACAAATATTTTGAAGGCCTATCGTGACCTTTTCAGTTTCCCCAGAGTTCCAGTTCACCTTCCTTACTGTTTCCTTTTACTTCATAAATTCCTAGAGAAGCAGGGCATGTGTTCAGGGGTTGGCTTCCACCTCAGCAAGTATGTGGCAGCCTGCCGAATAGATCCCTACAATTGGGAAGGAGTTAACCCTCTAGCTTGACAGTCTCTGCATTCTACTTAGACACCTTCAAGAAGTAGATGTGAGACCAGGAGTAGACCTGGAGATGGGAGTAGGTAAACTCCACTGAAAGCCAGGTCAGCTTTTTCCTTCTTTTATATACAAGACCTATAAAGCTGCTGTCATCAGCAGCTCACTCAACACTCTCCTGCTCTGCCTCTTTTCCAGGAGTCAGGGTTAGTTTAAGAAAAAGCCTCTTGCTAGAAGCCATGACCTCGTACTTTTATCCCCTCCATCTGGTGTGTGGCCTCATGGGGCTGTGCTGCTATGCAGGAGGTGAGCAATGGAATTCTTTAGATGATGACTTCTGAGCCCACATGCAGAGGCAGTTGGGGGTGGGAAGCAGGGAAACAGTGAGAGCCAAGATCGATGGACCAAAAAGTAAAGTCTGCTTTGGGGAAGTCCTGACTCTAGGTAGACTGTTTTCATGAGGTGTTCTTCCCCTCACTCAAGCAGGGGCCCAGGTCAGGGAGCTGTAGCATCCCAAGTCTATGATTGATGAACACTGTGCAATTTTCTCTTCTGCCTTAACAGTTGGGGTGCAGGAGTGAGCTAGGTAGCCTGTGCTGTCTCTAACAGAAAACATTCCAGGATTGAAGAGAAAAGAGTTCCCCTTGCACACATCTTTTGGAGCTGCTTTTACTCACTGTCTTGCACCTAAACAGAGGTCCAAATTTTGAATGGGAGAACAAAGGGGTTGAGAGCAGTAAGTGTTTGATCAAGTGAAAAATCTGCTATCTGCCTCATGTCACAGGGGTTTCTCTGGAGGGTTGAGACCCCTTGCCTTGTTGTACACAAATTGCTTGCATCAGCTAGAGTTCCCAGGACCTTTACCAGGCCACAGGTAGGCATCTATCTGGCTTGGGATGGGAGTTTCTTAGGACACTTATTCCCTGATCTTGCTTTCCTAACCCAGGAGTTGACAGCATTTTTAGAAGGAGTGCAATCTCAAAGGAAATTCTAATACATACTTTAAAAGCCCAAAGCCTTAATAATTTTCTGTCATGACTGCTTCTACTGTGTCTATACATTTAGCATAATTTCAAAAGGACTAGATAAAACAAAATTTTTAATGTTAAATCTGAAGGGGAAAAAAAGGAATAGAATTCGGAGCCAGAGTTGTTTAAATGTGAAATACTTTGTATAGTGGTCACATGGTACTGGTGGTAATAGTGGCAGAAATGGCAAAAGGGCCACTGTTTGATGAGGTTCAGGAGGGCCTAGGCTGTTCCTTTGTAAACTGTGCTCCGATATACTCTCCTGGCAGTCCTGGAACTCTGTAGGGCTTGAACGTTTTATATCAATTTCTGTTTTGAAGATGTTGGGACTCTGGCGCCCCCAACCCTGGACATCCTCAGGCTTTAAGGAGAATACACAGGATTTGAAGTCAGAAGACCTAAGTTTGAGCTCTGACTGAGCCAGGCACAGTTCATGTGACCTTGGACAATCACCAAACATTTCTGAACAGCATCTGTAAAATGACAGTAACCCCTACCTCACAGGGTTGTTGTGAGGATTACATATATGCTAAAGCATTTTGTGTATGAAAAAGCTTCTTACAAATATTACTGTTATTCCTGAGGAAACCCCACTTTGGAAGCTGTCAAAAAAGACAACTGTAGATGGAATTGTCTTCCTTTTTTCTTCATTCAGCTTAGCCTTTCTGTTTGGCCAGGGCTGCTTACAGGGGCTGGTGGAGTTGAAGTAAGGTCATGACATTTTGGTTCCTTTGGTCAAAGAGAAAGAACTCCAATGTCCAGCTGCTCCATCCATAGACTTATAGAAGTGAGCAAAGGAAAAATTTTAAGCCAGGATAGTTAAGGAGCCAATGAGAGAAGGCTTGCCTTGCACTCACAAATCCGGAATGACTAAAACATCTTAAGTAAATGACGAATAGCCATAAAGATGCTCAGAGATAATTTAAGCCATTAATGGGATGTAGGAAAATGAGTTTACAAACTCTTTTCTATCCCTTTACCTTTGAGGTCGGGGACAGGCATATTACTGACACCCCATTGGCCATTGCCCTATACCTGCCAATCACCCAAAGAAAATAATAGCTTCTGAGAAAGCTCAATTCAGTGTAGCAACTGTGATATATTTACCCTAAAAAAGCCACCACTTGGTCTTTTCCAGTGCCTCTCTCTTATGGAGATCATCCCTGGAATCCAATACTATCCTGTTTTCTAACCCAGTTAAGAGTTAAAAACAACCACAGGTCATGAGCAGTAGGCTTGGCAGTTATACCTCATGCAGTCATAGGAGACTGCCCCATCATCTCAGCATGTAGGGTGTACCTCTCACTATCTCTGGCATGAACCAGCCTTGCAAAGTTGTACAGTCTCAGGCACTCCGCTTTGGTGGTAATTCACTGATCTCTCCTCTCCATGTCCTTTCTGCATCCTTCCCCCGACCACCCACCAAAGGAGTTCTGGTCCCCAAACCAAACAGTTGCCTGCAGGTTGGTAATGTAACTTTGTAGATATTTCTTGGTTACAGCTAGACACTATTGGTATGCTTTTTGAAATAATGGATCAAAATCTAATTGCTTTTTTTTAATTGTTAGGGAGAGGATGAGCAGAACTCCTGTGCAGCCTGAGAGTTCTGTATGTGTCCATATATGTACAACTTGTGTGTGTGTGTGTGTGTGTGTGTGTGTGTGTAACCTTATGGTTGTGCTCAGGCTGACAGGGAGGGCAAAAAGTGAAAAGGAAGCATCTCTTGTTTTCCAACATTGCTTCAAAGATGCCCAACCCCCGTAGTAGCAAGCAGTTCCCAAGTGGAGGGTCGGGGCAGAGGCCTCCACCAAGGCCATCAATAACCAGGTATGAGCTACAGGTCTCTGTGTAATGTGAAGCTCTCCCGTATTTCATTTCTGCACCCAGGGGGCGGCTCTGCAGGATTGCTTACGGAGAGCTCTGTGTCTGGCACCTCTCTCCACAAGGCCCAGGCGCCCAGGGTCCCACCGACCTGCCCAGGAATGCATTACATTGTTCTCTGGTGCTGTAATTTGGCTGCAGGAGCTAGGCTGAATGCCTCCCAGGGAGGAGAAACATACTCTCCCATACTCTCCCTGGTGTCATCCCTTCGCCCCAGCTAGCTTGAGCTTCTGCCCTATGACCACTGAGAGCATTTAAATAAAAACCTCAGACTGAGGAAAAAAATCCTAATTGTCTCTCTTCTATTAAGCCATGTAGAGAGACTCGTGTCCTGAGTGGGTCTGAGAATTTGGCAAAGACTTAGTGGTTGGTGTTCTTGATAAGGGCAGTGAGAGAAAGGAGAATAAATTACTCCCTGTAACAGGGAGGAATAGAAATGAAGCAGTGAGTGTTCAGAAGTTAGATCTACAAGAAGTTTTGCAAACAGACCCTCAGGAACAGGCTATGTTTGTTTTTGTTTTTAATCTGAAGCCCATGATTTTATTTTTCCAGCATCACTCTAAGGAAGAGTGTGGATTAGTGCCATTATTCAGGGCTAGTAATAATAAAAGTTAGCTTTTATCTCCAGGTCTAGGTTATGGATGGCATTTTTACTTTTACCTAAGAAAAACTGTCTACAGGCTGTGCAGCTGAGGTACTTCAGTCATGTGCCTTCTCTAACGGATTCTTAGATCCTTAAAATAGATAGTATCTTTTAAGTCTGTATCTAAGTAGCACTTACTGTAATGCGTTATACTTAAACATTAGTTAGAAGAAATGAGTACCAACAGAAGGAATGGAAGAGAGGAGAGGGGCTAAGACATTGCTGATCTGAGGGACAGATCTCTATCTAATAGAGGTGGGCTGGGAGAAGGGGTTATTAGAAGCAGAGCAAGGAAACCAAATGGAGCCCTGAATGCACCAAATAAAGTTCTCATTTTGCTGCTTGTTCCAAATAAATTAGTGTCTGTGAAGCGCAGAATAAATGCCAGTTGTCTAAAGCCAATCAGAATGCAGAGATAAGCTAAGAACTATGAGGAAAAATTAATTGCTTGGCCATCATTCCTTCTCGGGGCCACATAACCTCTGTAGTGGGGCTCAGATGGACATAATTTCTCTTGCTTATTCACCTTGCTTTTCAAACCTCTGACTCTCTGGACAGCTTGTTCTTTCTTAACCATTTATAGGAAATAGCAAAACTTGCATCTTTATGAGCTAGAATTTGGAGCCCAGGGAAAAGCACAGAGTAGTAGCGTGAGATGCCAGAAGAGGCCCATTTCCTTCCATAGGATGAGAACCAAAAACCAAATAGATAATAGGACGCAGGTAGATTTAAGTCAGGTTGACTTCCCATGGAAGTCCTGTGCCATTATTTACATGGTAACATGCATGTTCTTGTGAGAACAGGGGCTGGCTAGGACCTGAGGCTTTCCCCAGCAGCCTGGCATATAAGGCAGCCTCCTCTGGTAAGTTCATTCAGCCCTACTATTGCATTCAGACTGACCATGACCCCCTTACCTCTCCACTACCCCAAAGCTTTCCTCAAGATGTCAGCTCTTCTCTTCCCCTCCCATTTCCCCCTCCTTAATCCCATGATTGGCTCATCAGTTATCCAGTTGACTCCACTCTGAAGGAAGACATTCTCTCAGCCTGACTCATTCAGGCCCATTTCTCCACAGGCATCCCTTCACCGCAGACCACAAGGGCCCTGACTAGCTCATGTTTTGTGTTAATGGATGTGAAACCAGAGCAAATCCCCTCACCAAAAGAAAACCCACCCTAAACTCTCCCACACAGGTCTCAGCAGGTTACACAAATATTAGTCCTATCATCCAAATAAATCTGCCCCCGTAGCCCAGAGCTATGGCTCCCCCAACCTCCTGCTGCCTGTGCAGAGTGAAGCTGCTTCAAAAACAATGAGGACCCCAAGGGATGTTGGAGAGGAACTTGGGAAAGAAAGGGGCCTATAGCCAGAATTTTATGCAGGCCCCTTAATCTACAGACTTTTGTCAATACTTTATAGTCCTAATGAAGGACTATTCCTAGAGAAGTCATGATGGGCTAGACCAGCCAGGGGCTTTGGTGAAGAGTATCTGTGGGCTGGAGTTTGGGGCATAATTAAAGCTCAGTATCTGACAGCTGGACACAGTGGCTTACGCTTGTATGCCCAGCACTTTGGAAGGTTGCAGTGGGAGGATTGCTTGAAACCAGGAATTCAAGACCAACCTAGGCAACACAGCAAGCTCCATCTCTGAAAACTTTGTTTAAATTAGCCAGGTATGGGGGCATGTACCTGTAGTCCCAGCTACTGGAGAGGCTGAAGTGGCAGGATTGCTTGAGCCTGGGAATTTGAGGCTGCAGTGAGCCATGTTTGTGCCAGTGCACTCCAGCCTGGGCAACAGAGTGAGACCCTATCTCTAAGAAAAAGAAGTAAATGAAAAAAAGAACAGGTACGTATCCTCATTTTACAGATGAGAAAATTGAAGCTCAGAAACTTTAGCTACCTTGCTCAAAATATCAAAAGCAAGTGGCACAGCTGTGATGTTTAACCCAGGTATGTCATAACTGCAAATTTCTATACCACTCCACTGCTTTAAAATATCAACAGGCAAAATATAACCACTGCTCAAGTCACGTAAAAATAGGACATCAAGGTTTGGGGGACTTCATGTCCTACCCTCCAGCTTACTAAGCCTGCTATCTCTGGAGATTCCACTACTGCAAACCTAGCTAGGCAACAGCTAATAGCATAGAAGAAACTCTCCTCTATTTAAGCCAAATGTGGAGTTAATAATAATCACCAGGACTTGGAGAGTCACTAAATAAAGATTTGTTGAGTAAATGGAGGAAGGCTGCCTTCTAAGCTGTGTATCACTTTGGCCCCAAGCCCTAGCACTCCTTCCCACTGTAGCCACTTTCCTGCTCCCAGCTTCAAAGGCTAGGATCCTCTCATAAAGAATTACCAAAGCCAGAGATCCCTACCTGCCTAGTATTCACTGATGCCTCATGTGGGCCCTTGAGATAAGACCTGCTTAGCCCCTCTCCCACCGTCCATGAGTTGCCTATGTTTTACTCCATGTTTCCCCAAACGTGGCTAACCTCCAGAATAATGCATGGAAAGAAAAAAAACCAAAACCAAAACCCAGGGCCTGGCCAGACTTACTTTCTCTATCCTAGGAGTGTTCTAGGGTGTTCCAATGATCTGTTAAGCATGGGAACCACTGCATTCCACCTCAGTTTGAACAGGCAGCAAGTGAGCAAAAGAGATAGTGCTGTCCGATACAGGTTGAGAATGGTAAAGAGAAAAAGAAAAAAGAATGAATGTGTGTTTGTATAGTTATGATTTTTTTTCTTCTACAAAACACAGCAGTTTATAAACATATGAGCATGTGAACAGAACCTCGTATACTACGGCTAACATCTCAGGCTCTCAATAATAGAATGTGGTGGCCTAAGATTTTCTTTTGGGGTACCAGGTAGTCTGCTCAAACTGACTTCAAGAAGCGACCTGCTGTTTCATCTTTGTCCTATCTATCTAACTTTGGCCAGGTAGAAACAAAAAGAAGCTCTCTACAGGTACCCTTTCGCTTGCACACCAAGGAAGTATCAGTAAGCTGGTACAAAGAAAAGTAAAAAGGAGCCTCAACTACGTACTTCAGTGCAACTCATTTCACTCTAAAGACCCCCTGTCTTTTCTACTCTCCCTTCACATCTCCAGAGGGGGAAATCAGGGAGCTTGCTCAGTTTCTCGTATCCCCTGTCAACTCCTTCCCAGGGCTAAGGAACCAGCCAGGACACCATGGTCCCAATGGATTACTCTCTACGTCTTTAAATAGAAGCTGCAGCAGCCCAGTGGAGGGTGGAGGAAGGTGTGCATGCAAGGATCTTGTGCTTTTGAGTTGAGAGGCTCAAATTGGAGGGATGAGTGAGGTATCTGTGTGTTCAGGTCTGGTCCAGCCACTCTGCCTTCTTGGGGGCCTTGCAAGTATGGACGTCCACAATGTCTCTGCATTCCTTGCACCGTACAGCACAGCACCAGTGGAATTTGCACTCACACTGGGTAACACGGGTGACTCGAGTTGTGTCGTAACCTCGGCCACAGCACATGATTTCACAACCATCTGTTCCTTTTGATGTCTTGCTGCAGACACGGCCTGCAGTGCCTAGGGAACCTGGGTTGAGGGAGAGGAGGAGTGAGAAGCAAGTTATCTCTTCAGCTGCCCCGGATACCCTTACCCACATTCTCAGAAGGAAGATATAAAGAATCCCTTTTTTGGGCTGGGCACAGTGGCTCAGTGTCTCACTCACGCCTGTAATTCCAGCAATTCGGGAGGCCACGGCAGGAGGATTGCTTGAGTCCAAGAGTTCAAGACCAGCCTGGGAAACATAGCAAGCCCTGTCTCTACAAAAACTTTAAAAATTAGCCAGGTGCCATGGTCATGAGCCTGTAGTCCCAGCTACTCAGGAGGCCTAGGTGGGAGGATCACTTGAGGCTGGGAGGTTGAGGCTGCAGTGAGCCAAGATTGCGCCACTGCACTCTAGTCTGGGTGAAGGTGAAACTCTGTCTCAAAAAAAAAAAAACAAGCAGCATGGGCTCTGACATCAGATTGTCTGGATTCAAATCCCAGTTCTACCACTCTTCGCTGTGTGATTTAGTCAAAATGAAACATTAACTTAGTTTCTCATATGAATATGAGCACACAAATAGATCATTAGATATAATCTCTGTTCATCTGAAGAGGTGAACTCATTAGCATGACTGGCTGGAGGCATATTCCTAAGGAATTCATAAGTAATATCCCATGCCTTATTATTATTATCCCTAAGCATTATCCCTTCCCCTTATAGTGGAAACTCTTGAAAGATAGGGATCATGTTTTTCCCCATGCATAGGGATGCTTAGAATCTCATTCTGACTGATCCTGCCAACAGATCATAAAATCAATAGACTTTGGATGGGTTGGGCCCATGAGAGTATCTACTCCAACCTTCCAGAGGTGGGAAAATAACTAGCCTAGGTTCAAAAAGGAAAATAAATTAACTGATTTCTACAGCATTAGTCTCTACATACCACTGGGATAGGGAAGGAAAATGCTAGAACTTATATGTTTTTGTATCTCATCAATTTAAAATATCTATTTTGTGTATATGTTTTATAATATACATATTCATGTAGTGGAACACAGATATAACTTATAAATAAATATACATGTAATGGAGATATATGCTCAAATTGTTTTACTGATAGAAGTAAAGGATCCAGAATGTTAGGAGACCACTGCTCTGGAATGTGCGCTGACTAGGTCTACTGAATATGTTAGTCTCCTAACTCCAAGGACTGGCTCTTAAGTCCTCTTGGGCACCAAACACCCCTTCTACATTCTGGAGCTGTGCTGTCCAGGGCCACTAGTCACATATGGTCTTTTACATCTAAATTAATGATAAGTAAACAAAAAAATTTAGCTCCTCAGTCACACTAGCTATATTCCAAGTACTCAGTAATCACATATGGCTAGTTGCTACTGTATTGGAGAGCATAGATATGAAAACATTTCTATCATCACAGAAAGTTCAGTTGGACTCTACTGCTTTGGATGGATTTCCTGGCTCCATATTCTTTCTGGGATGACTTATATTCTTTGAATTCCAGGCCCCACTTTGGGTTTTAGGAGATATAATCTTATGCCTGTGAGAAAAACTAACATATGTTTGACATATCCTCTCTTCTAACTCCAAAGTTCCTCCCCTAAAGGTGCATTTTCAGTATGGTAGTGTAGGCTTACACCTTGGATAGAAATTCTTTCTAGGTATGAAGAGAGTGACCCTCTGAATTAGACCATGTGGGAGGAATGCCTACTTAGTGGCAGGAAATCGCTAGGAAAATCAGAAGGGCCGCAACTTTTTTTCTTCTAACACCCTACAAAGTATACAGACTACTTTCTTTGTTACTTGGGTAGAGCCCCACCCTGTTTCTGTGCCCAGTTTTACTCCAAGCCACTTGACCCTTCCAGGAATGACAGTGATGGGTGAAAACAAACAGTACCAGAGATAGCTGAGGTTTTTTTGGCTCCACTTCACCCAGGTCCTGACTGTTGGGCCTGTAGAAAAGAGCCTGGGAGCCCCATGACAATAACCAGAGGAGAAGAGTTCTGCTGCATTGCATGTTCCTGGTCTAACTTATCTGAACCAGAAATATGAGCCAGGATGGTGACTTTCCTTCTCTTAGGGAAAAACCATGTTGTCTTCCAGCACCTCCAAAAATCCCACCACAAATATCTCAAACAGACTGAAAAACAACCATTTGCTGCTTTACCTGCCTTTGGTAGGGATCTCTTCTTTCGTTTCTTTCTAAGCTCTGTTTCAGAATCTTGAATGGCAGCACACTGGATAAAGCCTTTCAAGGACATCTTTCTAGCTTTTATCTCCCTTACGGGGAACCTTTACCCAGCAGATTGGTCTCTTATCTGTCCCTGGAACAGGTCACGTGGTTTCCCACCTACTACTCTTGGATAAGAAATTGCCCACTCTTCTCTCAAGCTATCCAGATACTCCCCACACTTCAAGGAGCAGCTTAAATTCTACATTTTCTTTCTTCTTCTTCTTCTTCTTTTTTTTTTTTTGAGACAAAGTCTCTCTCTGACTTCAGGCTGGAGTGCAGTGGCATGATCTCGGCTCACTGCAACCTCTGACTCCCTGGTTCAAGGGATTCTCCTGCCTCAGCCTCCCGAGTAGCTGGAACTACAGGTGCACACCACCATGCCTAGCTAATTTTTGTATTTTTAGTAGAGACGGAGTTTCACCACGTTGGCCAGAATGGTCTCGATTTCCTGACCTCGTGATCTACCTGCCTTGGCCTCCCAAAGTGCTGGGATTACAGGCATGAGCCACCGCGCCTGGCCAAATTCTACGTTTTCAGATAAACTTTTATTGACTTTTCCAATCATCTCTCTTTGCATTTGTCTACCCATTGTATCTCATTTCTTTAAGTAGATTGCAAAGAGCCAAAGTCTTAGGGCTGATCTTATGTTTCTGTGTAGCCCACGCATTGCTTAAAGCTGAAAACAGGTAACTAAATTAAACATTCCCTGAAGGATGCCTCCTGTATCCCCGATGCTGGAGATACAAAGGAGTGATGCATGACCTCGGGCCTCAAGGAGCTGAGTGACCTCCTCTCTGTTTGGCAACACTGGGCCTGGTGGACTGAGGCCTAAGTTGACAATCTCATGACCAGGTGTTCATGTGGGGAGGAAACTGCCTCCTCCTACAGCACCTCTTTCCCTAAGTCCTCAGACTGAACAGACCATGATTAACCAGGGGTGCCTGCACTCAGAACTGGGACTCCATGTCCCTGCCTGCCTTCCTTACTCACCTGCAGCCTTGTCCAAGACACAGTAATCTGGGGAGTTGTCAAAGTAGACAAGATCAGTCCGAGTGGCACGGCGATAGCCTTGGCGGGCTGCAGTGAAGTTGGCACCATCCTGGGTGGCCATCACCTGCACAGCCCCATCATAGCGCCGCCGCAGGTAATCACCTGTGCGGCGGAAATCTGAGAGGGCACGCCAGCAGGTGCGCAGAGTACAGGAACCACTCACGCCGTGGCACTTACACTCCAGCTTCAGAAATCGCCGCACAGCCTAGGGGAGGGGGAAGGCAGGTAAGGGAGACGTAGCTAGTCAGGGCACATTTTAGTCATCTCTAGGGCCAAAAGGATGGGTGCTCCGAGTTAGGCTGGACCTGGCCTGGCTGGCTGGCTGAGCTCTTGGTTGTTCTCTCCCACATCAGATCCCACTCATTCTTCCTGAGCAAGCTCAAGAAACTCTTCTTCCAGGAAATCTTCCTGGACCAACAGTGCTTTCCTTTTTATTACAGCCCACTGAACTTTAGAGCCACAGGATTCTGTTAATGATTACAGTGTGCTTGCACCTCCTCTAGTTTTCACGTTTTAGAGTGCTAGGTACCATGACTTCTACTTTAATAGTGCGCCATTTTCCCGCATAGTACTACACACATAGAATGTGTTCAAATACTAGGGAACTGACCAGAACAACTCTTATCCTCTCAGTCTTTATGAAAGCAGTTATTTTCCTTCTTAAAATGTTACTTCTTTTCTCCACTTTTTCCTACTTGCCTCCTTTGTAAAGACTCTTCACGTACCTGGTTAAACCTAGGCATTCCCAAGCTCCCTTGCATTTAGTTCTCCTGTCCCAGAATGATGGGGCTTTTGGAAGTGATCCAGAAGCCTTCAGCTCTTCCACCTTCACATTTATTTAGTCCATGGTCACACATACTGGTCACCCCCAGCAAATATGATTGTACATACACAGACATGAGTACTGACCGTGCGACCACAGCGGTTATTATGTAAGTTCATGAGGGCCCGGGCATCCTTAAGCCTCTTCTCCTTGGCATCTACGAAGGCCTTCGCAAAACGGACACCATAGTGGATGTTGTCACTGCAGCCACCCCAGTCAAAGTCCCCACGCTGGTCATGGTGCCGGCCACGGGTGTAGGGGTCACAGCTGCACACACTTAGTTCACCCTGGCTACAGGCACGAGTAATAGCGTGGACTACTCCTGCTGATGAGATGGCATATACAAAAGCTGCCTCTCGGCTACCTAGAGAGAGAATTGTAGAGGTGTGTTTCAGGAAGGAGGCCCATGTCTCTCCCCTTCTTCAGCCCATACAACCTCCGACTCTGAAGCCTCTTCCCTCCTTTTCTTTCCCAGAGTCACCCCTACACCCCCTTTATTCAAGGTGCCTTTCATTTTCAAGAGCATTCCCCAGAGTATCTGACCTCTTCCCCTCAGCCCTCACTACTCTCTATCCACTTCTTTATATATCTGACCTTTTGAGCTGACCTATGCTCTTGTTTCCTGCCAAATTCCCTGTGTCCATCTATTGAAAAGTCTCCTGGTGAATCATCCCCTCCCACTGAGCGCCAGCACTGGCTCAGCTAAGCCTGCCTTAGTCCACATTCCAGGCCTTTTCAGGCCCACTCTGCTGGACAGTTCCCCCACAATGGAGACCCCAGCCCAGGGGTCAGCCATTTAGAGATCCATGCTACCTTCCCTTGCCTGCTTCCTCTCCTCCCTGTTCTTAGAGACTGATGAATTATTGCCCCTGTATGCCTGACACTTTCAGATTCTCATCTTATTCCCTTTCTCCTACTGTCTAGCTCTCTAGCTTTTTTGCTGAGCTGAAGCCAAGCCACTGACTCTCCAAATATTTACATATCACCTTTCTGTTTATCTCTTGTTCCCATTACTGTAGTGTTGGGAGTATTGGGTGACGATAGTGATGGTGGTGTTAAGAGCAGAGGGCCTATCTTAGACCTCAGCCTTCCTTACAGTACATGGTAGCCTCCCAAGCAGGGAACTGGGGAGGACAAGGAAAATGAGCGAGAAAGATGGAAGTTCTAGGGAATACTTTATCTTGGTCTTGTCCCAGAGCACCAGGATGTAGAGGAGCCCCTGTCTACAAATCTAAGGTGCTAAGAGTCTGTTCCCAACTATTTCCTGGGCTCTGCCCACAATTCTTCCTCTGATTATGCAGCAGTGTATGGGAGAGGAGAGGGGGGATCCTGCCTATACTTCCCATTCACCACCCCAGCACAGAAAGGGAAGTAGCTGTCACAGCATGGAAGAGGCCCCTACTTCTGAGCATGACACGGCCGAAGACGGTGTGGTCCCGGTCCACGGTGGTACAGTTCCAGCGGTGGTGGCGGAATTGGTGCTGACACTCTCGGATCCATTCTCGGGCACCCTCGCCCACTGAACGCATGATGTCTGGGTAACGCTGGCACAGCTGCCGCTGCCGGCTCACCAAACCAGGGATATTGTCACAGATCACTCGGGCCCCCAGTGCCCCAATGTACCTGCAAGGTGGAGATGGCCCTGTCAGAACATCCCAGCCTTTTTTCTACATTGGGAAGGAATAAGGAGGGGGTATATTTAGCATCCAGACCTTGAAGAGATTCTGTCCCCTCTCCCTAACCCACATTCCATAAAGCTGATGAGTAGAAAACCATTTCCCACAGTTCTGAAGAAGTATGAATAGTTATACAGTTGCAAAGAGAGTAATTGAGTGGCCTCCCACCATCACCAGTTCCGCAGCCAAAGGCCAAAGTTACACACACTCCCAGAACACAAACTAGGCATGTGTCACATACACAGAAGCTGTGGGCATGTCACACAGACTCATTGTTTATTTAACAAACATTAAGAGCTTCATGGAAAAACAAACTAACAAAATAAGGGTCTGAGACAACATTCTTTTTTTTTTTGAGATGGAGTCTTGCTCTGTCACCAGGCTGGAGTGCAGTGGTGCAATCTCGGCTCACTGCAACCTCTGCCTCCTGGGTTCGAGCGATTATCTTGCCTCAGCCTCCCAAGTAGCTGGGACTACAGGCACACCCCACCATACCCAGCTAATTTTTGTATTTTTAGTAGAAACGGGGTTTCACCATGTTGGTTAGGATGGTCTCAAACTCTTGCCCTTGTTATCCGCCTGCCTCAGCCTCCCAAAGTGCTGGGATTACAGGCATTAGCCACCACACCCCACTGAGAGACAAGAGTCTTACACTCCCATTAAGATGGATGACCTACATGGCTGGTCCATGAAGATATGGTTTGACAGCAGGGGGATGGTGACAGAAGGGGCTAATGGGAATAGATATAGTGAGCAATTCAAGTAATGTTTACAGCTCTAGTCAGACCCGTGTAACTAAAAAAACCCTCATTCCCAATCGAGAGGTCCGGGGAGGAAGATCCCATCCTCTACTCTCCTCCTCAAACCCTTTATTTCCAGGTCCTAGGGACTTTCTTAATGAATGAACCTTTTAAAATCATCTTCCCCAACCTGGAGAGACATGCACAGGCTGTCTGCAGTGGGAAGCCAAATGCCAAGATAAGTAAGGGGGTGACTCTCCCCAAACTCTAGTCCCCAGTCTGCCCACTAACAATTAAAAGAAGGTCAATTGAGATGGGATACTAAAGAATAGGTGGGTTGCCAGAGTCATTATTGTTTCTCAAGGCAATATTTTCTCTTAAACAGTTTTAACCCTGGATCCCACCACAAGCCTCAGGAAGAATATTTCAGAGAGAAAACAGGAGTATATCACCCTTTTCTCCCAAGGGGCCACCAAACGAGATCTGACCCATTCACCCACTTCCTCCAGCTCAACAGCCAGCTCCGTTTCTCATTCCCTTTCTCTCTTTCCAACCCTATCGCACCTTTCTTGATTTGCTGGGAACTTTCTATTCTCCTGTCCAGAGCACATCAAAGGGCTGCTCTCCCTCCCCTTTTTTGAACAGGTGGGGGTCATGGAGAGCAACTGCTACTGCAGACAGAAAAGATTTGGTTTGAGCTATGAATGGGCCTGTGGTTTGGGAACGGCCCCAAAATGGGCCTAGAAGTGGGTGAGAAGAAGGGAGGGCCGCTGGTAGGGAGAGGGGAAAAGCCAGACTGCCCTGGGCTCTGTGTCCCCCCCTGCCACCCCTCCGCATTCCCACAGCCGGCCCTCACCCACAGACTGGATCACCACTGGTGACACCAACTCAAACAAACACACGGAGGGCTGATGCTTGCCTCTTCGGGAACTCAGCAGGGCTGATGGGGCCCATCTGTCCCGGGGAAGGGGGAGAGGGCTGGCCCTCCCCTAACAAATCCCATGGAATCAGCGTCCCCAGCACTGTCCATCAGGGCAACAGCTTCCAGGAACAAACAAAATAAACACCCAGACAGGGCCAGGCCGGAAAGGGCTGCCTGACGCACAGCCCAGAGTTACACCCACTGCTGTGGTGCTTTGTTTGGAGAATCAAGACCGTTGGAGTTGGAGCTTGTCCCTGTCTTACCACCGATCAGCTTCCTAGTTCAGCCCAAGTACTGCTCTAGGCAATGGGTGGTTTTTTGTTTTTTTTTTTTTTACTGGGGCTTGGGTGAGGAAGGTTGGATGGGAATGAGAGACCAATAACCCAGCCCTCATGAGACAGTCTGGAGTGGGGCAGGCCAAACTCGGGCAAAAAGTCCTTCTTGTGGTCTGACTTAAATCCATTCTGCTGCAGCCCACATAGGTCCTTTTTATTATATCCTCACTGAGTGTGGGAACATCTGTTCAGTATCTAAGATGGGAAGATAATTAAATGTCTCTATTACCACCCTTACCCCACTAAGTAACAAGTTCAAGACTCCACAGCATGGTGCTGGCTTGCTCTTCAGTATCAGCCCCTTGTAGTTAGTGTAGGAGGTCCCCAATAAAACTGAGCCTGAGGCTAACCCTGTCTTCCTTTCAGTTCAACACATGCCTGCAAAATGCCTACCATGTGCCAAGCACTGAGCTTAGATGTTAAGGACACAAAGCTATTGAAGGTATCTCCCACCTCATGCTCTGTTAGAGTGTTGGATGCCCTGACTCTCTAGCTTTGTTTCCCTTCTGGAAGTTCTTCACTTCCTTCCCAGCTTCCTGCCCCACAGTGCTGCTCTTCACCTACTTTTGGCCAATCACATCCCTTCATTTGACAAAGTGAGGTATATACTACTCTAGCCCCTTGCTACTCAAAGTGTGGTCCCCAGAACAGCAGTATCTGTATCATCTGGGGATTCATTAGAAATGCAGACACTCAGGCCCCACCCAAGGCCTAATGCATCAGAGTCTGCATTTCACCAAGATCCTCCACATGGTCTGGACGTACTGCTCCATGAAAGCAGGGATTTTGTTGGTTTCATTCACTTCAATATCCCCAGTACTAAGAACAGTGCCTGGCACATAGTAGGTATGCAGTCACTATTTGTTGAATAAACACCTAACTGTTCTGATTTATCCCCAACTCCCTTCTCCCCCTAGTCAGCCATAAACTTCATTTCCAATCTGCAGATGTTTTATTTTGTATATTAAAGATACAAACGGGCCAGGGATCTGCTTTTTTTTCTTTCCTTCTTTCGTGTACAGCCCCTAGTGTACATGGTTCAGCCCAGCACATACAGGACTTTGAACATGGATAAAACAGCCTCCATGAATCTGTTCTTAATGCCACGGCATCCCTCATTTTCATTTGTAAAATAAGGATGATAATAATAGAACCTACCTCACTGGATTATTTCAGATTGACCAAGATGATGCTCATAAGGTGTTTGGCCATTGTGCCTAAAGCTTAGTAAGGGCTCATTAAAAGCAACTACTGTTGGTAACAGTAATGCTAACAATATGATACCACTTTGTGCTTCTCTCCTTTTGTGAGCCTATGAACACAGTCCTGCTCTTGTGATTCCCTACATCCAACCCCCTATAGAATGCAAAATGGAACAGGAAAGCACATGCCAGAAGCCCCTTATTTCTTGGTCTGTTTAGGATAGATGGAGGGCAGTGGTTAGAGAGTAAGGGGAAAAATCTCAAGCTATGAGAAAAATCCAACTATTAACTGGTGAAAATGATGACCTTCTGCTCCAGCGTGGAACACAGACGTACCAGAGTAACAGGAATTTCTCTTCCATGGGTTCTACAGAACATCAATTTTGCTGGTTTTTTCCTAAGAGAAAGGCTTGGGGGCTTAGCCTGCCTTTAGAAGGTAGCTTTTCACCTTATACCACAAGTGGCGATCACTGAGATGGGCATTTGGGCCTGTAGCTACGACAGGTGTGAGGCAACGAGGCTGAAACAACACTTCCCAGCCTGGCCCTGTAGCGGCCTTCCTCCTTTTCACAGGGGCTGCTAAGTCACTCTGTGTCACCTCCCTCCCTCCCTAGCTCTTTCACCCAGGAATTTTTCCAAAATCTTTAATATGAACCACATCAGGGGAGGGTAGTAGAGGGAGAAAGGAAAAGGAAGAGGGAGTATTCAAGGGTACAAAATGAGGTATAGGAAGACCCCCACTTGAGTCTTATAGTAACCACTGCCAGGATGCTGAAATTACCAGAGTGACACTCTCTCACCCAAGACACCATTTGGTCCCCAAGACTACATCCCAAACTGGTAGCGATCAAGAGTCCCAAAAAGCAAACTGCCATCTGGGTCAGATGAAGATGGACAGTGGTCACTTCATGCTGTCTCAACAGAGACCCTAAAGATGCCAAGTCCCCAGCTAAACCAAGCTCATGAAGGCAAAAGGTTGCTTTGATCTCACACAGAACTTTGAAAGTTTTTCTCCTTATTCTCCTTCTTCCCTTTCCCTTTCTAAAAGAATGTTTCAAGCCAGATGTAAGATACAGGCCTCTCTGTTCTCCCATCCAGAACCCCCCTCCTCACCTTCCCCAACACTGCAGAGATTAAAAAAAAAAAAAAGATCCAAAAGAGATTTTTCTGAAACAGGAAAACGGGGTGGGGGTTGGGATGAGGAGAGACGCATCTTGAAATGATAGGAATCTGCAGCCCAAGCTGGTGGGCCCCTCGGCCAGCTACCCCTCACCCTTCAGCCAAGATTCCAAGTCAAGAAGCGAAAAGCCACAGGGTGCAAGGGGAGAAGAGACCACACTTGGGAGTGGGGGGCTTGCACGGGAAGAAGAACGGAGTAAGGAAAGGAAGGGGGGCACTGCATGGTGGAGGGGGGCAATAGCCTAGTCCAAGAGGCCAGTTTGATTTCGGGCTGAAAAGGAAAGAATGAGTCTTTTCTAGGTTCAACTCTTCCTGCCTTGCCCTCTCCCCTGGGTGGGGAAGAAGGGAAAGCCGCTCCTTCTCCTACTGAAAGGTGATGAGTGCCATCCAAGGAGTCGGGGGCAGGGAGGATTCTAAAAAAGACAGACAGCAGACATCCAGTGGATCTATAATGCCTTTTTGCCTCCTCTGCCCTCTTGTGAAGGGTCTGGAGCCTAGGGCCTGCAAGAAATCTGAGGAAGGGGGTCTCGTAGTACCTCGGGACTCCGGAGCCCTCTGGCTCTTGGAGGTGAGAAACGCGAGATGGGAAAGAATAGGAAGAAGGGAGGGAGACATAAAGTTTACAAGTGACATCCTCAAAACGGTGGCTGAAGACGAACGCCTAGATCATGCAAACCCATGCTTTTTGTTTAATTGTGGGAGTTAATGGGGTAAATTTGGCCCGGATTGCATTTCTAAGCCTCGGCTGGGTGCTGCTTCGTCACCAAAGCCTTCCTGTGGTTCGGGTGGACTAGCTGACCTCGCCAGCTGCCCCTTCTCCGCCTCTCAGAGGGCGACCTCAGGCGACTGGGGCCCTGGCGAAGCTATTGCGGGCCCCGGGAGGTTACTGGTTCCTTGAACTCACCCTGAGGGAAACTCGGAAGGTAGCTTCTGCCCTAAGGAGAGTGAGCTGAAATTGAGGGGGTACCGCACATGCAGGCCTGGGGAGCCGCGACCGCCGGGCGTCCTATCTCCGAATGCCCAGCGCCTTTCTCACCAGGCGTGTCAGACGTGGAGCCTCACCCTGCCGCCGCCCCACAACTTCAGACTTCGGTGACAGTCCTGCCCGAATCGTCTCCAGCTCCGTCGAAGCAACAGCCTGGTCCCCTGAGCAGCCCGTCCCTCCGGGCGCCTCCGGCCTCTCGTACCAGCGCCTCACCCGCCCAGCCTGAGCCACACTTACCACCAGGACGTGTCTACGCGGGCCGGCAGCGTCAGCAGCAGCAGGAGCAGAAGGCAGGCAAGACCTAGGCGGGCCGAAGCCCGGGAGCCGTCGGGGGCCGCGGGTCTGGGCGAGGGCACCGGGACCGGGGCGCGGGAGCGCCGAATGGGGAGCTGCGCAGCTTCCTCCGCACCACCCGGTCTCAGCATAGCTCCCCGAAGACTCCCGCCGCGCAGCCCGGAGGGGCGTGGACGGGGCACCTTCTGGGGTTACTCAGACCGCTCCGACCTCACCCCCCTGGGGGCCCATGGGGTTCACCGGCGGCTGGGGACCTAGGGTCACCTGGGGTCCAAAGCCTGGGAGCAAGGTCCCGGAGAGGGGCGCAAGTTGCGGTGTCCGGAAGCCGACGACGGCGCGCCGAACCCGGGGTAAAGGGGCGCGCTGCCCGAGCGCCGGGTGCGGTGTCAGGGGGTCTGCAGCGCGGAAGGGAGCTGCGGGCCTAGTGTGCGGACAGCCCCTTCGGCCGCGGGCTCTCATTGGACGGGGCGGGGCGGGGCCGAGGCCGGGGACACGCGCTGCCCTTAAGGCGGCTCCGCCCGCGCCAAGCCCGAGGCGCTACGCGGCGCCCTAGGTGTAGCAGCCGCTTCCTCCCCTCGGCGCTCCCGCGCGCCAACGCGCAGCTCCCCCACCTGCTCCCGCGCGCCGCGACGGGGCGCCGCGGCTCCCTCCAGCGCCCGGAGCGCCCAGTCCCTGCCGACACCGCGCCACCGGGTCCTAGCGCCCTTCACTCGGCAGCCCCAACTTCTGCAGGGGACCTACCGGCGGGCGGAGCGGGAAGGGGCTACAGGCACTTCCCTCCTGTCCCCAGCCTACAATGACACTGGCGCTGAGCACGGAGGATGAACTCATTTCCTCCAGCTTTGCGCCTCTGTGAAATGGGTAGAATCCCTGCCACTGGGAGTTGGGGGAGTCCTATCTTTTCAACACTGCCTACAGGGGCGCCGTGGGCAGTCGGCTTCGGGCAGGGAATGCTTTCACCTAGGGCTCATCGCCCCTCCTTCTTCCGACCCAATGCACCCCAGACCCCAAAGCATCACGTTTAGACCTGGCGCTGCCTGCCTGGACTGCCAGGCCCGGGTGCTTTTCTTTACGGACTGGGAAGCGACGGCCGACGCGAAGGGGGCACCTGCGGACTCCCCGCCCCTTACGCCGGGGCTCAGCGGAGCTCAGTCTCTCCCTGCTCCCTCTCTGTGCCTCGGTCCTCCACCCTCTCGGGTGGGGCTGAGAGTATGAAAGAATCAGAAACAGCTGGGAGGTTTTCCCGCACCAGAGGCCAGGGTGGGGGTCCTGCAGAGAGGGTGGAAGGCCTGGAGCCTTTTCCCTCCTTCGCCTTCCCAGCCTGCCTTCGCCCCCGTGCTCCCTCATCCTCCCTCCGCCCGCACAGCGCCTGGGGACGTTGTAAATCGGGAAGGGGTGGGGAGGTGCAGTCTGCCGAAAGTGACCCTCTCCTCCCACCACCCCAACCCTCACCTTCCCTGGGTTGCAAGTACAGCCCCTGAGGGCACAGGGGCCCCTAGTCAGAGGTATAATTCTTTTTAAAATTCTGGTCCTTCTAACTTAGAGAGTTCAGAGTTCACCTGGCATCTGGCTCCAGACCCTTCTTCAGCCTCAGTTTCTCCCACCTCGCTGGTGTCTTTCCTGCCTCCTCATATGATTTATTTAAAGTCCTGGTGTAAACAACTCACTAGTAACTGCAGATGCCCTCAGTCCCAAATTCACTGTCATTCCTTGGTTGGGGGTGGGGGGGGGTGGTGGCGTTAGAGGTGCCTCCCGTGTGTGAGCAGATGGGGTGCAGCTGGCTGCAGACATCTCAGAGACAGAGCTAGGGGAGAAGGTTTCAGAGGAACCTTTATCCTCTCTCCCCACCTCTCACTCCTTTACCCTCGCTTTCTGTGGTAAGGTGCTGAGTGCATTCATTAATTCAACAAATACTTATTTCCTACCACATGCTAGGACTGTGCTAGGCACTGGGGACACGTCGGTAAACGATTCATCCCCTCATGGAGTTTGCATTCTATTGGGGGAGGATAGACAATAAACAATAAACATCAGAAGCGAAACAGAGTATGTTAGAAAGTGGTAAGTGCAGTGGTAAAGAGAGCACAGTCAAAGGGATGGTTACGGTTGCCACTAGGATGATCAGGGTAGGCTTCAGTAAGGTGACATTCAAGCAGAGATCTGAAGGAGGTGAGGAAAAGAGCCAGGCAGCTTCCTGGCAGAGAGCATCCCAAGCCGAGTGAAGAGCCGTACAGGGACCCAAAGGCAGGAGTGGGCTGGTGTACCAGGGCTAGTGAGAAGCCCACCCAGCTGGAGTGGAGTGCACCATGGAGGAGGAGAATTCAGATGAGGCCCTGAGGTGCTCCAAGTCATGAAGTCAGTGCTCCCCGCTTAGGTGGAAAGTGGGGGCTGGGCTGGGTTGGATGGGAGTGGGAGAGGAGTGAAAACGGGGAGACCTTGCAGGACCGACTTCCTGGCACAGAAACTAGGACCGTATCATTTGCAGCCAACCAGCTAACTTCTTTGCTTCCCCTTCTCTCCCTTTCTTTTAGTGGGGTGGGCTCCAGTTGGCCCTGCTATTTCCTTAGAAAATCGCAGACTCTGTGCTTAGTTTTCCTGAGAGGGGCAGGTGGGAGAGGAGTGAGCCCCAGCTCATTCTTGGCCAGGCCCCTTTCCTTGGACCCCTCTTTTATCTTACCTCCTCCCAGCCTGGCCCCATCCCTACACCAGGCAGTCTTGGAGCTCCAGCAGCCTCTCCCAGACTCCCCTGTGTGTTTAGACCTGGGTGTGACTCTGGCCCTGTGTTTATTTCTACATATGGGCCTGGGGTTGGTGGGAAAGTTGGCTGAAGATGATCACATCAGCGCTAACCTAGAGTGGACTCGCCCACATGGGCCCCCACATCACTTCTGAGGCCGCTTCTTTGGCCTGAGCTGTCTTTATAGTCAAGTGGGACTGTGTCTTGGCACAACATAGATGCTCAAGTATTAAAAGCATGTTTTTGAGGCCCAGGCTTGGTGGTTTATGCCTGTAATCCCAGCACACTGGGAGGCTGAGGTGGGAGGATTGCTTGAGCATAGGAGTTAAGAGACTAGCCTGGGCAATACGATGAGACCGTTTCTACAAAAAAAAAAAAAAAAAATTAATTAATTAGCAGGTGTGGTCACGCACACCTGTGGTCCCAGCTGCTTGAGAGGACTGTTTATGCCCAGGAAGTCGAGGCTGCAGTGAGGCATGGATGCACCACTCCACGCCAGCCTGGGCAACAGAGTGAGACCCCGTTTCAAAATAAATAAATACTAACTTTATTTTTTATTTTTATTTTTAAAAAAAGATGGGGTTTCACCATGATGGCCAGGCTGGTCTTGAACTCCTGACCTCAGGTGATCCACCCACCTCGGCTCCCAAAGTGCTAGGATTACAGGCGTGAGCCACTGTGCCCGGCCAATAAATACTAATTTAAAAAAAAGATTTCAAAGCTTGTCTTTGAGCTGAAGGGGGGCCCAGAAACCTCAGCAGCTCCAAGAGGGAAGGAAGTGGGTGAGGGGACAAGACTTCTCTCGAAGGATTATAAGTCATCTCTGCCCCCAGAGTGACAACCCAGGATGGGGCTTGGCTCCTTTTGCTGCTTCTTCCCCTCTCCTGAGTCCCCAGCTCCCCAGAAAGAGTCCCAGGCTGCAGCAGCCAGCTGACTGCAAGAGCTGCACTCAACCACTTAACTAGAGAACAAATATGGAGCCAGAGAAGAGGTTTTCTGGGATCTGCCTCTTTGGAGCTTCAAATCTCAAAATAAACTTCCAGTCTCAAGGTCCTAGACACTACTGGAGAGCTCAGCTCCTCACGCAAAGGCCTGTTGTGGGGCTTCCAGGCAGCGGGTCAAGGCCAGAGGCTCAAGCTAGCTCATGACCTGCTCCTTCATTTTATTTCCACACTCTCACTCTCAGTTCTGGAAGCCAGAGGGAGGAGTCACTGATTTGAGCGTTAAGTTCTGGTCTGTAGAACCCTGCAGGGAGTCAAGTCAGCACTTATTGAGCACCTGCTGTGTGCCCAACACTGGCCAGGGTATCCTAAATAACAAGGAGCAAAAGGGCCTTACTCCCAAGGCATTTTCATGCAAATACAATAAAGCTGTCTGCGGGTGGCACACTAGGTTCTGCTGAGGTTCAAGGGTGCACGCTGCGGACATGGTGAACAGTATCAGTGGAGACCTGAGGAAGAATCCCAGGTTCCCTGGAGCCTCCAGCAGGACCGCGTGCGTCCACCCAGCCCGCAGGGTCTGGTTCTGTCTCTTCCTCACAGTGGCACTACAGCTTCCTCCTGTCCTCTCAAAAGTGGGTGCCCAAAGAAGAGTCTGCTCTCACCCTTGATATCACCTTATGCTCTGCTCTCTGGTGGAGCACAGTTAAGATTTTTCTTCACTCTGTTCTCAGCTATTCGTGGCTGAATGATTTTGAATTTCTGCTGGCCCTGGGATGGGAGGGGAGATGAGCTAAGGGGAGCTGGGGTGTGGGTAAACAGTTCTTACCCCGCCCTGCTCTATCCTCCAGAAGGCTCCCCTTCCCTGGGCCCCTTTGGCGATGACCTTCTCTTTTTCCCTGTGGGTGGGAGGTGGTGTGGATGGTAATGAGCAGAGAGAAAGGCCAAGAAGGGGCTGGGGGGAGGTTTGGATGGGAGTCAAGGAATTCCTGAGCCTGCTGCTTGCAGAAGGGGCCCTGAGACGCCTTTCCTGAGATTTCTTTGCAAACCCAGGCAGGTCTCACTTGAAATGGGGCCAGGTTCACACAGGTAACTAATGCGTCACCTCCTGCCTTGCCACCCCATGCAGGTGTCTGGGGAAATGAATGAAGCTTGGAAGAACCCAGGAGCCGTTAACTGGGGGAGAGAGTGGGGATTCACGCTTGTACACAGCCTGGCAGGCCTCTCCTTGGTATTTATGAGCTCTTAGGCGAGGCGCGGAACGTGTCTCAAAGAGGCCAGACCAAGAGGGCTTTGGAGGGAAGGAGCATCAGCCCCAAACCAGGAAAGGGGGCTTGATGGAGGAGGAGCCCTTTCCTCCCAACCTAGTGGCTAAACAGGGGCGCAAACTGCTCCCCAGAGGACGAGGAAGAAAGGAAGAGAGGGATCTAAAGGAGAAGGGGAAGGAGGAGAGGCGGCTTGGGGAGGTGAAACAATGGGGGCAGGGAGTGGGGGTGTCTGGAGCCTTTTGGCACTTTGGCTGTAATCAGACTGGAGCCAGGCGGTGGGCGGGCTGACAGCCATGCTGGGCGGGTGGCCCAGGTTCTGTGTGAGGCCAGTGGGTGTGCTGCTGGGATCCTGGGTGGTCACTGACCAGCCTCTCCCCACAGGAGGGTTCCCAATCTGCCTGTATCACACAGGCTATGCACCCGACCCTTCTTTCTCTCCCTACCACCTGTTCTGGGCCCTAGAATGATCTGGAAGTGAGAATTGTTTCCAGTGGACAAATATCTGCAGAGGGCACGGCCTGCCTTTCTGCCTCCCTCCCACTCTGCCTTCCTCAGTTCACTGTACCTCTTGTTCTCATGCTCTCCCCATGTCTCTTCTCTGAGTCTCCATCTCCTTGGGTCTCTCTCTGGCTCGTGTTTCTGTCATTCTGTGTCTATTTTCATCTGTCTTTTGTGTTACTCTCCCGGTCTTCATTTGTCTCTGCGTGTCTGAGTTCGTCTGCCTCCCGCTCTCTCTCTGAATGTCTCTGTCCTTCTCTTTCTGCATCTGTCTCTTGCCTATCTCCCTTTCAGTCTGCATAACTCCCTGTCTCTGTGTGAATCTGCATGACCATTCGTCTTGCTCTTCCTTCACGCTCTCCACCTATCTCTCCACGTCGTTTCTGACTCTCTGTGGCTCTTGGTCTCTCTCTTTGTGCATGTGTGTGCACACCTCTGTTTTCCTAGGTGCGTATCTTTGCTTCTGTCTTTGTCTCTTTCCTTGCCCTCTGTCTCATACCTCCCCCTTGTAGCTCCTGTAACACAGTACAGGGAGCACTGGGCCAGGAAAAAATCAGAAAACTTGAAGGTGTTTTCCCCCAGCTCAGCCATGCACTACTGGCATAGCTCTGGAAATCACTTTCCCCACTTCAGGCCTCAGTTTCCCCACTGGTGAAACAAGTAGGGTAGAGATCTAGTTCCTTCTATGGGAGCCTCTTTCTGCTTCCTAAATCTGACCCTGAAGTCAGGACTCCAGCATCCTAGGGACTCCAGTGGAGTGGGGTCTCTGGTACTATCAGCCAGCAGGCCCCCAAAGAAAGATTCCTCACTCCTTCACATCCTTACATATCAGGGTGGACAAGGTCCCTTTCTGGGGCCATGTCTGGGATCCAAACCAGATTAGCTCATCTCTCTAATCCTCTTTGTGCTGGGGCCTCTGCCAGGCAGGGACACCCACAGCGCAGAGCAAGGGTGTGTGTGTGAGTGTGTGTGCAGATTCTTGGAGAAGGCAGGACACTCAAAGTTCTCCTCCCTTTGTTACCCTCTCCTGCCTGAAAAGCTCAAATCAGCAGCCCTCACTGTGTAAGAAACATCATCCGACTTGAGCCAAGTCAGGTTTTTCATAATCCCTATCTGCAATCCCCTCTCCCCTAGTTTCTTTCTCTATAGACTGGACCAATCATTCCTGCTGTCCTCCTGGTCCTGAAAATCCCAGAACCCACCCCTTCCTGCTCTCATAACCCATGTGTTCTGTGTGTGTATTCTCCTCCAGTCATCCCAGAAGGGTCTTTCTATGAAAAGCAGGAGGGTTAGGCTGGGGATCGTGGACACGCGGGGTGGGGGGAGGGCAGGGAAAGCAGGCTGTCCTTGGGCTTCACACCCCCAAGTCGGAGGCTCCAGCCCTTCTCTGAGGTTTCCTTTGGAGAAGTCTCTCTTGCCTGATAAGATCAAAGCATTCCCTCTGCCAAATCATTACCTTATTTTCGAGGCAATTAGAGAACTTATTGTATCAATTAGCCGGGTCTTCAGCTTCAGCGGTTTATCGCTGCTTGTCTCTGTCTTGCAGAGGAAAGGATCTGCCCAGTACAGCCCTCAGGGCCAGAGAGGGGAGGGCGGGGTGCAGGGCCGGGCTTTCTGGAGGGCCCCAGGGCCGCGGCCCGGGGAGCTGTCCGGATGCGTTCAGCTGGGATGGGCCGCTGGAGGGCAGGGGGAAGCGCTCCCGAGATGAGAGCCGGGCGGTTCCTCCCGGCGCCCGCCACGACCGCAGGATCGTCATCCCCTGCGCGCTGGAGTAGCCGGGGAGAGAGCGCCGCAGAGTGAGGGGAGACCTCTCCGGCCAGGCGCGGCCAGGGCCCCGGCCCCACAGGAGGACGCTGAGCTTCAGCCAAGAAACCGGGCCCCTGCCCGACTCGCGGGTGGGCGACTCCCCTGTGAGCCGGGCGCCGCGCCGTGGCGTTCGCCGGAAAGGCATGGCAGCCCGAGCTTCGTCTCTGGGGGACCCCCGCGTTTCGGAGCCAGAGAGAACCTTAGAAGTGGGCGTGGCACGGAGAAGCAGGTGTTCCCTAGGGCGGGCGAGAGTGGCCGGCTTTGCTTCCGCCCAGACCGCAACTCCGGCCTGCAGCGGCAGCACATGCACACAGCGCGGACTCGAGGAAGCCGGAGGACCCCCAGCGCCGCGGTTCTCAAACATTTTGGTGTCAGGACCTCTTTACACCCTTACAAATTATCAAGGACCCCAGAGAGCTTTTGTTTATGTGGGTAATAACTATCCATATTAAAAATTAACATAAACACAGGAGCCAACTGAAAAAAGTTCCCGGTGGCCAAAGCTGGACAATTTGCGCAACAAAATAAAATCGTTTTCTATTGTAACCCAAAGCATAAAATTAAATATCCATGAGTCCATGCTGGTACAAATAAATGACTGAATGAATAAATGGAGAAGAGACAGATTTTCCAAGCAGAATTCCAAATAATTTATGTGGATATTCTGCCCTGAAGGAGGGGAAATACAACTCCCTACTCCTTAAGTATGGGCTGCGCATTGTGACCTCTTTCCAAGAGTAAAGTACAGATAGGGAGTGTGGAGGGAAGAGCAACTTCACAGTGGAGAAAGCTGACAAATACAACCTCACTAGGGGATCAAGGTCAGCATACCAGTGTCAGGTTGCTGGTAGGTACCCTTGATATGATGTGATAAAACAGCACTTTCCCGCTGTGGTCCTCCTCCTCATAACCTCAGTCTAATCATGAGAAAAAACACCTGGTAAATTCCACCAGGGGAACATTCTACAAAATACCTGACTAGTACTCCTCAAAACGGTCAAGGTCATCGAAAACAAGGAAAGTCTGAGAAACTGTCACAGCCAAGAGGCACCTAAGGAGACGTGACAAGTAAATGTAATATTATATCTTGGATAGGATCCTGGAAAAACTGGATCTTGGATAGGATTGGATTGGGGAAAAACTATATCTATATCTTGGAAAAACTAAATAGAAGATATAGATATATCTATATCTTATGATATATAGGGAAACAAGATATAACAGATATCTTATAAGATATAACTGATATATCTATATCTTATGAATGGATAGAGGCTGAACCGGTTTTGAAGTGAATGATTGAAAAACTTATATTGGTGTGAATGGAGTATTAAGGGTGATTCTATTACACTAAGGGCTCAGAAAAGAAGAACTATAAGGAAAGCTTCTCTCTTAATGATTGCTGAATGGTCATTGCCAGAATGCTGGTAAAAATATGGACAGTGAAAACTATTCTGATGAGGTTTCAGACGGATATGAGAGACAATTTCCAATTGGAAACTGGAGGAAAGGCCATCCTTGCTATAAAGCGTCAAAGAACTTAGCAGAGTTACATTCATGTCTTAGAACTTAGGGGAAGGCAAAATTTAAAAGTGGGAACTACTGCAGCCATAAAAAAGGATGAGATTCCATGGTGTATTTGTGCCTGTCCATGGAATCTCATCACTCATAGGCGGGTGTTGAACAATGAGAACACATGGACACAGGGAGGGGAACATCACACACTGGGGTCTGTTGGGGGGGGCCAAGCGAGGGACAGCAGGGGGAGGAAGGTCAGGGAGGGATAACATGGGGAGAAATACCAGATGTAGGTGACGGGGGGAGGGAGGCAGCAAACCACATTGCCATGTGTGTACCTATGCAAAGTCCTGCATGAACTGCACATGATCCCCAGAATCTAAAGTACAATAATAATAATAAAAAAAGGATGATACAGGTTCGTAACATTCTTAATGATGCACTGGACTTACTGCAATTCTGTGATAGCCATTAAAGTATCTTTGAACTATGCATACTTAGTGGTTTCAATGTCTCTTCAATGTTATGTGTTCTCCACAAAGAACAGAAATACACCAACTATATTTGATTTCAAAGAAGGAAATGTTAGTTTAATCCTGCAGGCAGAAAGACATTTTCTTCTTGTAGATGTTAGTGTTATCAATATATATTCATATGAAGCATGCTTTATTTCATCTCCAAAACTTCCTGGAGAACAGATATTCTGAATGCACAAACTCTGTTTCTAAGTAATGATACCAAAGCAATGAGACAAAGCTGATGAAAAAATAATCTTTTTCTTTGAGGCATCAACTGGAAAACCATTAGATGATGGAAAGTTCCTTTCTTGTAAGAATGAAATCTTTGAAATTGCTCTGGATCAAAAAGGACTTACAATAATAGAAAAGTTACTTTTATTGATAAAAATAGAGATATCTATATCACTTCTGTGAAACAGTTTGGGAAGGAAGAACAAATTCTCAAACTTGGAACAATCGTGCATACTTTGGCATGGAGTGATACATGCAATATCCTTTGTGAACTTCAAGATACTCAATTTACAGTGTGTATTACTCCAAGACAGTGTATGCAGACAGTTACTTTTGCCTAAAACATTTTATGAAAGGGATACAAGTGAATTCAACAGAAATCCCCATATTGTGAGTTTTGTCGGAAATCAGGTAATTATAAAAAGAGTTAATGGCCCTCTGGTTCCCATTAGTGTATCACCATATCCTGCTATTCTCCATGAGCATGTAGCAGTTCAAAATGGGAAGATCCTATAAGACTTTACTGCTTTATTGAGGAGCAAATCATGTGAGCTTCTCTAGCTGCTATGGCAGTTGCTAATTGAGATATGACTATTGCCGAAATAGCCTATGGAGCAATTGGTAAAATTGATAAGGTTTAGTACATCAATTCTATAAAATGTCTTCCATTTAAAGAATCAAAATTGGCCCACATACTAAGATTTAGTGTGAATATCGAGGAGGGTGAAATAGTACTTCTTCAGGCTGGCCTCATTTATCAAGCAATACAGATCAGTATTAATCTCTACAACTGAGAAAGGACATTGGAATTGGCTGTAAAATACAAAACACATGTTGATACAGTTCTTGCTTACTGTCAAAAGTTTTTGGAGACATTTGGTAAACATGAAACTAATAAACGATACTTGCAGTATGCAGAAGGTCTCCAAATAGACTGAGAGAAAAATCAAAGCCAAATTGAGATTAAATTTACAAAAAAATGAGAACAATCATCAAGTAGCCAATTAAGTAAGAGTATGAGTATAAAGCCCTAAATGCCATGCTTATCTGTAATAAGTTTTGTCTTTTGAAATGAATTCTGATTAAGGATAAGCATGTTTTGGTTGCTAAAGAAAAACACATAATCTTTAAGTATAAACACTTGCTGTGTATTTAATGTAAAAGTACATAGAGAAAGATGAAACAAAGTAATTTATAAACTTTCATGTTTTATATTTTTCTAGTCAAATAATTAGCAAATATTATGATATACTTATGAAATGTCTGTGTAGTGTTGCTTATATTTCTGGGTTTTGCCATTATTTCATCCTTGAATCTTCAGTCTAAACAAATATGAATTTTGATAATAAAACATTGGTATATTTAAAATGTATGTTATCATTCATTTCTATTTGACCTCTAAATTGTGAAGTGCCTCCAAAAGTTTATTTATAGAACAAAAACACATGAGGAGACATTTGTGCAAATATATAAAATGCCGGTACTTATACACCAACGTTCATAGCATCATTACTCAAATAGCAAAAGGTGGTAACAACTCAAATGTCTATAATGACTGGATAAACAAATGTGGTACAATACATACAAGGGAATATTATTTAGCCTTAAAAATGAATTAAATTCTGATAAATACTATAACAGGATAAACCATGAAAACCCTACACTAAGTGAAATAAGCCAGAAGCAAAAGGTTAATTATGATACCACTTATATGAGGTACCAGCATACGCAAGCTCAAAGAGACAGAAAGGAGAACAATGTTTACCAGAGACTGGGTGGGGGGAGAAGGAAAGGAGAGGTACTATTGATTAACAGGTACTTAGTTTTTGCTTAGGATGAACAAATTCTGAAAATGAATAATAATGATGGTTGCTCAATATTCAGAATGTTAATGCCACTGAATTGTACCCATAAACATGGTTAAAATGATAAATTTTGTTATGTATATTTTATCATAATTTTAAAAACATATTTAAAATGGGCAAGAAGGATTCTCCTCATTCCTCTCCTAACTTGAGATGGTCAGGAAATAGGCCATGAACTCTGAATTTGTGAAAATCTTCTTGGATGATAAACCTGTTTGACTAGTCTTAATCATGTGTCTCCAAATTATTACTATATAATCTTCTTAACAGTAACATAAATACCCCTTAGAAAATCTCCATTTTTGGAAATGATACATTATAGAGTGGGTATATGAATATATATGAGATTACACATAAATATGTTCCATGCATATAAAGGGATAAAGGAATTACATCTCTTGCTCCCATTTTAATTACTATGTCTAGGATTTTTAGTAGAAATATTTTCTTTTTAACATGTCTCTTTTCTTTTCTGGAATATTGTAATATTCTGTTCTTGACCCAGATCCTGGGACCAAGAGTGTACTCAGTTTATGAAATCTGTTGAGCATTGTACTTATAAGTTGTACTATTTATATGTTTTCTATATTGTTATATTTCAATGAAAAGTTTAAAAATTTAAAAAAATGGTTAAAAGGATTTTATGTTATATATATGTTTACCATAATAAAAAAGTAAAATATAAAGTCTCTATGTTCCAAAACAACAAAAAAGGCTAATATCCAATATAAAAATATTTTTAAAGTTTGAAGGAAACAACTAGAAAAATGAACAAAACTATATTAACAAGTGGTTTACACAAAGACAAATATAATCTTTAAACATGAAAAGATTACTGATTTCATTCACAATTAAAAAATGAAAACCAAAATTACATTGAAATATGTCAGTTGAATGGCAAAAATATAGAAGTTTGACAATATACATCATTGGTGAGACTCTGGAAAAACTAGCATACTCATATATTACTAATGGCAATCCAGAATTATGCAATCTCTATGGAAAGAAATTGCTAAACCTAACAAATCTATATGCACACTAACCCAGAAATCCCTAGGTATTTACTCTGATGACACACATAATAGAAAAATATATTTATGGTGCTATTCATTGATGTAGTAAATTATTAGACACCTATTCATAAGAAATTGGCAGAATTAAACTTTGTTACATCCACAGAAAGGGGTATTATGTAGCAATAAAGACAATGAGAAGATCTTCATAAAGTACTGAATTTCCAAGATAGATTGTTGGGTAAAAAATAGCAAACTTGAGATAACTCAGTATCAAAGTGAGATATGATAGAAATGGACGAGAACACTGAATACAAAATGAATCTGGAGTCCATACGGATACTACAATAATTTTTAAAAAGAGAATTAGAAGAGATGCTAAAATCTTCTTTGCAGAAGAATGCCAATGAATACATGTAAAAAGACTGATAGAATTCGAAAAAATCATTGTTTTGCAACATCGATGATAGTTATCAATTCAATTTAGAGTTTTCAATGGATGCTAAAGCTAGTTTGTAGAAGATTGATGAAAAACAGGATATCCTCGAAGTCTGGAAGTATTTCCCCAGAGATTATTTACTCTAATAACTTACTCTTTGTTAGTAAAGACCTCAGCTGTATGGTTAAGACACATTTCAGCCAGGTAGTCAGGCTGTATTAGCTACTTCTGCTCTCCCCATCCCTGTGACTCACCAGAGAATCAGTTCATCTAGAGTGGTAGGAAAAAGTACTGTGACCTCCCACCGGTCATTGGCCCTATCACACATGACAATAATTTCACCTCCAGTTAAGAACAGTGTTCTGAAAAATGTATGGGCATGAATGCTTACGTGTAAAATTTATATTGAAGAGAGTAATTGTATTATTCAGTGGAAAAAGAAACTCACCAATAAATACATTTTAAGAAAAATGTGTAGGTTAAAGGTATTCTGAATTCTTAACAAGGTTGTCAAACCATTTCAGTGGGGAACAGAGCAATATTTTCAACAAATGATGCTAGACAACTAGATATCCACATACAAAAGAATGAAAGTAAAACTCTGTCTTACGCCATATGCAAAAATCAACTCAAAACAGATCTGAAAACTAAATAAAACTCTTAGAATAAAACACATAAATAGTTCATGACTTTGGATTTGGCAATGGTTTCTTAGATATGATACCAAAAACATGAGTCAAAAAAGAAAAAATGAATAATTTTCTCTGTCAAAATTTAAAACTTTTGTGTTTCAAAGGAAGCAATCAAGAAAGTGAAAAGATAACTCACAGATTGAAAGAAAATATTTTAAATCACATATATCATAAGGGACTTGTAACTAGAATATATAAAAGTATCATACAATTCAACAATAAAAAGAAAAAATAAGCAAACTAAAAACTAGATAAATAATTTGAATATATATTGTTCCAAACAATATATACAAATAGCCAATAAGCACATGGATAAAGATCATTAGTCATTAGGAGAAATGCAAATTTAAACTACTTAAATTTTTAAACTGTATGAGATGATAGATACGTTAATCTGCTTGACTACAGTAACAATTTTACTATCTATATGTATACTGTAACATCATGTTATAAACCTCAAATATACAAAATAAAATTTATTTTAAAAATATCACAATGAGATACCACATCATCACAAACAGGATGACTATAACAAAAAAGGCAGATAATAACAAGTGTTGGGGAGAATGTGGAGAAAGTGGAACTCCCCCCACCCCACATTGCTAGTAGGATTGTCAGGTTGTGCAGCCACTTTGGAAAACAGTTGTAAAATTTTTCAAAAAGTTAAAAGAAGAGTCCCATTGAACCAAGTAATTCTATCTCTAGATTTACATCCAAGAAAACTTTATATGTATGTCCTTATAAAAACCCGTACACAAATGTTCATAGCAGCATTATTAATAATAGCCAAAAAGTAGAAACAGCTTTTTCCAATCAGTATATAGGCTGATGAATGAATAAACAAATGTGGCTTATCCATACTACGAAATACCACTAGGGCACAAAAAGGAATGAAGTTACTGTTACATGCTACAACAGGAACAAACCTTGAAAACATTACATCATGGAAAAGAAATCAGATGCAAAAGGCTACATTTTATATTATCCCATTTATATGAAATGTGCTGAATAAGCAACTTCACAGGAACAGAAAGTAGATTAGTGGTTGCCAGAGGCTGGGGGCAGGGGGAAAAGAGAATGACTACTAATAAATATGGTGTTTCTTTTTGGGGTGATGAAAGGCTCCCAATTAGATTATGGTGATGGTTGTACATCTCTGACTATGCTAAAAACTACTGAAATATATTTATACTTCAAAAGGGTGAATGTTATAGTAGGTAAATTTATTCTGATAAAGTTGTAATAAGAAAAACATATTCTGAAATTAAACCCTAAGTTGTTGGTAACATAAGGCCTGAAAGGAAATGGTCTTTAATAATGCCACCTGTCAATAGAGACATCTATCAAACTAGGAACCTAGAGTATATAGATGAAATTGTATGATCGCACAGAATAGATGAAAAGAGGAGGACACCCCACTGAGGGAGAAATAGTCATCCCAAAATAGGATATCTCTAGTGACAAGATTCATCCCCAAGTTCTGGAACTCTACACATTAACTAATCCAAGTTTCCACAGACACTGTGGCAATAGTAGAAACCTATTTCTCTTGACAATCAGCAAATGGACCACCACAAATGGCTGATGTTTACAGACTCCTCTCCCATACATCTTTGTTCCTATCTAAGAAGGAAGCCAGAGGAAGAAAGAAGCACAGACTTGCTTAGACAAGACAGAATCCTACAGCCTCCATTTCTGTGGTTTCTACACCTGACCAGACCCAGAGTAAAAATAAACTGCTGCTAAAAGAGAGCTAGGAAATCTTGACTGGGCTTCAAAATTCAGAGTCCACATACATTTAATTAGCAAGGCATAAATAAAGTGATGCATGTTCCTGTATCTGCTGGCTTAATATCTCCAGAAACTGCATTGTAAATGTTGCCCAAATTCTCTGTCTGTTGCATAGTGATCTCCTGATGAAATTCACTTGTGCCAGGCTGCCTCCTTTATCACATAAATGCATTAATAGAAATTTCCATGTCCGGAATGATTTTAGCCACTTTATGGAAAAAAAATACAGGGTTTTAAATACATATAATTTCAAAACTCATACACATATAAGATAAATTTACCAAATGCTTATTTTAGTAGAGCCCTGGGATGAAGCCATTATTGTTCTATAGCAACAACATGCTATAAGCCTCTCTTTATAGAGGAGTAGTCAGTTTGTCATACTTTTGTAACCTGGATGCTAAATGTTGTGCACAGTAGATTCTCAGTAAGGGATTTCTAAGCCACTAAGTTAATAAACAACAAATAACCAGGTGACATGTGGTTACCATTTATCATTTGTCCTCCACTATCATATAAGATTCTTGACTTCCCCTATTTTATATTTCTATCTTTCCTCTTTCATAGACATAGCTTTGTTTCCTAGCAATATCAGTATATTTACCCATTTGCCTAAACCTGCAGGTGTGTTGGGTTTGAAAAGTCACTGCTGAAGTTACCCCTACGGACTTGCATTTTGAATGATAAGCTCAAAACTTAACAACAATAAATCCTTATGTATTTTCATTTCATGCTTTATGTCAAAAATAAAATGTTTCAAAAATAGGGTTTTTCTGACAATTATTTGATCTAGGGATCCAACACCTGACTCTGAAGTATTGTGATATTTTATAGAGACTGAGTATCCTTTATCTTGGGAAAAGAAGTGTTTTCCACTTCAAATGCTTTCAGATTTCAGAATATTTGCATTGTATACCAGTTAAGTATGCTAAATTTAAAAATCTCAGCATCATGTAGATGCTCAAAGTATTTCATATTTCAAATATTCAGATGAGGAATGCTCAACCTGAATTGCCAAGACCCAGTACCATCATGCTAAGTTAAGGAAGTACAAGATGAGGTTTTGAAACATTACACAAATCTTACTAACTCACCTTCTTCACCACTGACAGCACTATACCCCCAACTTCAAAATGCAAATAAAGTAGAAACAAAGAACTATTTATTCACTTCATTAATTTTAAAATGTCTCAATATAGTATTAGCTAACAGTTATGTAGCATTTATTATGAATATAGCAGATATTCATCTTTGTCTATACTAAGTAATTTAATCCTCACAACAACCCTATGAGGTGAGCGATATTATTTTTACTCTTCCCATTTGATGAATGAACAAAGTGAGGAACAGATAAGTAACCTGGCCAATGTCACACAACTCATAAATATTTGTGATATAATGCTAAGCAAAATGCAGGATACAAAGTTTTATATATACTACCATCTTATACTTTAAGATATAGAAATTTACCCATTTAACAAACATTAAAGAGTTCCTTTACACTATCCATCAGTAAACAAAACAAAGTCTGCTGCTGTGGTGTAGCTAACTTGCCATGGAAGCAGGTAAACAATGAGTATATTGTGGATAAATTACACAGTGAATTCAAAGGCCAAGTGCAATTACAAAGAGAACAGAGTGAGGGGAATTGGAAATGACGGGTTGGTGCATGCAGGTTGAAAAATTAAAGAGAGATAAATCTCACTGAGACAGTATGATTTGGGTAAAGATTGAGGAGGTAGAGGATTTAGCCAAGTGAATACCTGAGGGAAGAACATTTCAGGCTGAGAGAACAGCTACAGCAAAGGCTCCATCGCAGACACTATTAGTACCACACGCACATTCCAGGTGCTCACCTCTACACACCCGAAAACAGTTTACTGCAAGCACCTGTGACTCACTTCCAGCAGGCCTTTATTTTCAGGCCAAAGAGCATGCTAAGCCATTACTTGGGGCAAGCTGGAAGTTAACAGCCCTGGAAGAAAAACTCAACAAATGACAGCTAGGGAGTTGCTGAAAAATACACCAAGCTTCCCCAGCTTGGGGAGGATAACACAGAGAGTTGTTCCACACCATCCCCTAGAGAGTTTCTCAAACCTTAATTAGGGTAAAGAATCACCTGAAGCCCTTGTTAAAATGCAGATTCAGATTAAGTAGTTCTGGGGTGGGGCCTGAATCTCATTTTAATAAACCCCTAGGTGATGCCGTGATGCTGGTTCACAGACCACACCTTAAGTAGCAAGGCCAGAGTTCTTCAGTGGGATTGGACCCACCTGCCTACAGCCTAAGCATATCTTGTGTTGGCTTCCTTTCTATCCCTGACTCTTAGTCTCTCTCTCACAGTGTTAATCTGGTATCACCTTTGAAATAAACTAGTTGCATTTACCCTGTCTTAGAGCCTGTCTGCTTCTTGGGAACCCCTACCCATAGGAATGTGCTCAGTGAGCTACAAACACACAGTGAATCTAGGTGACTATGACAGAGTGACTGAGGGTTTCAGCAGTAAGAAAAATAAAGGCAATTGGAGAGGTAATAGGGAAAGAGCGTAACAACCACAGTAAGGGATTTGGCTTGTTCTCCGAGTAAAATGCGGTGGGGTGGGGGAGACGCACTGTAGAGTTTTGAACATTACGACACACTGACATTACCCACCTCACTCTGGCTACTGGTGGGGGTCAAGGGAAGAAGCAGGGAGGCCATTGTATCCAGTGCAGAGATCATGAAGGCAAAGGATGGGGGTCTGGAAAGGGAAGAAAACGGGTGAGGGGCATGTAAGAAGTCATCATATTCTAGACACCCAAGTGAAGCAGTCAAGTAAACAGTTACATCCGAATAGGCTAGAATCTAGGAGGGACGTTCACACTAGGAAATATAAATGTGGTCATCTTCAGCACGCAAGTGGCCTTCAAAGTTATGGGACTGAATGAGATCACTTAAAATGCAAGTGTAAGTAGGAAAATACGCAAGTGTAAATAGGAAAGAAAAATAATAATAAAAAAAAAGAGTCTAAGAATTAGCCCTGGAACACTCCAGTCTTAGAAAATTAGAAGTGAATATGATCAAGGTCAATGGTAGAAGTATCTGTGTGGAGGGATTCTAGTTTTTTATCTTTCCTTACTGTCATTAGCTTGACTTTAGTGTCATCTGTGGAGCCAAAGACCCAAGGGATATGCAACACCAATGGCATGTCATCCTGTTTCATTGTTGTCCTGCCAGTCAGGAACAATCTGAAAAGAATCCAGAATATGTTGACAACTCAAATTTGGCAAATAAAATTAAATGAGGTTTCCAAAATATTGCATAAGCATGCGAAACATCTGATGAAATGGAAAGAAAATGTGTTTTGAGCCAGATGAAAATACATTAAAATGTACTAAGAGAATCAAAAAGGTGCAAAACCCAACAAAACAGTGAAGAAAATTACAAACAACCTCGATGGGAGTGGGAAGAAATGTTATATGATAACCTGAACGCAGGACAGGGCAATGTCTTCTGAAGGGCACGAGGTCCCTGTCGCTATAGCAATTATACAAAGCAGGTCGACCTGTAAGTAAGTCACATGTGGAGAATCAACTGCCTCTAGAACAGAAATATTCCACCAATTTGTAGCCTTTACTGGCCCAAGATAGCACAATCATTCTTTAAACAGGAATGACTGGAATTTATCACAGAGAGGAAAATCAAACCCACAATTACAGTAAAATTGTGTTAGGTTCATGAAAATGATTTATGTAAAAATGGAAATAACCTATATAGTTAAAATGTTAGAAATACTTAAAATAATTTGATTTATTAAACTAACATATAAGTCTTGGGATTCTAAATTGAAACAACTGATTCTGGAATTGTGATCTTAGTTATTCAAAGAAAATTGTTAAGTTCTTAAAGTGTTGAGATGTTTAAGAGAAACTGATATTGACTTTACAAGTTTATTTTAAAGAATAATTTAATCACTTGGGAAGACTGTTTAGCCATCAAAGTTCTTAGAAAAAAACTAAATATTTATAAATATTTAGTATACTGTCATTGGGTGATTAAAGTGCCAATAATTATTTCACTGTTTTAGAGGAAAAAGCAAGCATGAATTAATATTTAGTATCACTATTTAGTAAAATGCAGTTTAAAAAGTTAAAATTTTTTTTGCTAACCTCATTTGTAAATGGGACATGACATTAATTCAAAGCCTCCTTGATTTTAACAAGTGGTAATTAACATTTCCTATATTTAAAACAGAAAAAGATACACAAATGGAGCCGGTAGTGGTGGCTCATGCCTGTAATCCTAGCACTTTGAAGGGCCGAGGTGAGCAGATCACTTTGATGTCAGGAGTTCCAGACCAGCCAGGCCAACATGGTGAAACTCCATCTCTACTAAAAATACAAAAATTAGCCAGGGGTAATGGTATGTGCCAGTAATCCCAGCTACCCCAGCTACTCAGGAGGCTAAGGCATGAGAATTGCTTGAACCAGGGAGGCAGGGGGTTGCAATGAGCTGAGATCGCACCATTGCGCTCCAGCTTGGGCGACAGAGTAAGACTCTGTCTCGGGAAAGTAAAAAAAAATACACACACACATACACACACACACACACAGGCATATACAAGTATAACATAAAAGCATAACAATCTATTGTAACTGTAATAAATCGAATATTAATTTTAAAATGATACATATAAATGAAATGTACATGCTCAGAAGCTGCTCTCAAAGACAGCAAAGAAACTTCCCTTGTGTTTCCACTTCTCATTTTTTGGTAAAAGAATACAGATTTTCTTATATATGTTAAATTTTACACACTACACAAATATTAGTTTTATTTAGAAAAAAACATTAATGGGACACAAAGAAAACTGCCCAAATGAATGTACTCCATAACAGCACTTTGATAAATGGCAAATCTAACTATTTTGTCCCTAAATGCAGAGTAAATGGTGATAGAACACTTACAGAAGAATGTATGGGACTATCTTAGATAAATCAGACAACTTTTCTGATTTAAGTGAACACCATGTCCAAAACCAGACCAAATAAATCTCTAACATTAGAAGTATCTCCTACAATATATCAAATGTACATAGATACAAATATAATTTATAACATATAAATTCATGTTTAGGTATAAAGGAATTCAAACTTGCTTTTTCCTCTAAAACAGTGAAATAATTATTGACATTTTAATCACTTACTCAATGACAATCATTGTGCTAAGCCTTTTGGACATATTTTTTTATTTTTGCATGATAATCCAATGAGAAAAATACTCTTCTTACCCCAATTTTACAGCTGTGGAAGGTAGAGAATAGATTATTTAAACTATTTGTGTCCATGGCACATTGTGGAGATACTCAGGGTGAAAAAAACTGTATCTTTCTGATGATGAAACAACTGCTTTAAACCACATCACTAGAGTGCCTAAAAGCGCAACAATTATAGAACAGGAAACCGGCAAAATGATGTGGATACTAAAAAGGGTAGCTAGTACTCAAAACAGCTGGAAGCAGGATGCTGAACTCAAGGTAGCTATTTCTCTTTCAAGATGCATTTAAGGTTCAGGAACACTTTTAACTGGAAAGCATACAGAAATACTTAGGACAGGTCTCCCGTTAATGCTAGGTCTTCTGGTAGCCCAAATACTATAAGATAAATTACACTTATTATCCACAGCAGGCCATTTTCTTAGCATTCCTGCCCTCATGCAGGCAGAGGAATAGCCTGCTTCTGGTGACTTAAGTAAGGGCAGAAGGTGCATTAGTTTAATGACTCCCCCCTCCTTTCCCAGGATCCTCTCAACTGAGTCACTGAAGGTTTTCCACGTTCATAAAGTCATAGAAATTCAGAGGCAAAAGAACTTTGGAAGTTATCTATTCTGTTTTGGTCTTTGAATACCTCAAATTCTGCTACAATTTAGCCAACTGCCCCAACTCCATTACAGCAATGAGGGATTCAGGTGGATGAGAAGAAAAGAAACAGATTTAACAGCATCTAGTGCTGCTAAGTAGAGGTAACACAGAGAAGAATGGCTGCATTTTCCTGGACAGGCTCAGGCCAAAGCAGAAACTTACCTGGGCTTCATACCTCCCCTCTTTTCATATATGTGGAAACCAAAGCTAAGTGAATTTATGTTACTGGCACATTATAATGTGTCCCCAAAAGAAGTATCTAAAGAACAGAGACAGAAGGACTTTTGGATGTGTTAAGCGAGAGATGGAGTCCCTAATGCCTTTAGGAAAGGCTTAACATTTCTGGCCCTCAGCTTCTTTCTCCGTAAATTGAAGGATTTGGACAAGATCAGGATTTCTCCACCTGTGCTGGATAATTCTTTGTTGTCGGGGCTGCCCTGGGCACTACAGAATGATCAACAGCCTCCTTGGCCTCTGCCCATTCGTACCAGTTGCACCTCAAGTTGAGAACCACTGAATAAGACCATTATAGACGCATCTTCAGCCGTGGCATATTAGAATGCTAGGGAACCTTTGAAGTTTTTATCAGTAATTAAATTGTGGTTAATTTCTCACATCCTGGAATTCTAAGGTTCCCTGAGAATGAATACAAGACTGAAGGCTGACAGAGACAAGTTAGTGTCCCCAGGAAGGAAAGGGGTCATTGTCTTTAAAGAAACTTCTCAAGTTGGCTTGCAGTCACCTAGAATGACAATAATTCTTTACAACCTCAATTCCTAGATGGAAAGACTACAAAATCCCTGAAGTATTACTTTCAGATCTGCTTTTCAAGACAGAAATGAATGACCATATCTTCATCTTCTCTATCTTTCTGGCATCCAGTGGCTGCACTTAAGAATCCAAATCATCCTTTCGGTGGTACAACCCCTCCCCACCTTGTGAAACCTTTCTATAAGCACCTCAGCTTTTGGAATTTTGCCCGAGACTCTCTGCTTCCTAGCGCTGAGTGCTCATCTATTCTCATTTGTGCTGCTGCCATCTTGGGTGATGGAACGTTTCCCATGCCTGTGCAAATTGGCTTCCACATTTTTTTCTGAGTGATGGTGCTGGGATACAGGCATCTCTCTGTAAATTGAATCAGAAATCCAGTTACCTGCATAGTGACAAAAGTGCATGCATCCAAGAATGAGCTCTAACTTTCAAGTGATTAGAAGAATGCCAGTGAAATTAGAGGGAGCTTCCCATACAAAAGGTTCTCTCAGTTGGAGAAAATGAGCTCCTATGAAGTTAGTCATATAACTGTTTCCTGGGTGCTTCCAAATTTTCATCACTATCACTAGAACATTTTGGTTTGTTTTTATTGTACAAATTGTGCATGCCTATGATTTTTAGACAGAACAAAAAAAATAAAACATAGGAAGATATAAAGGGAAATAGATACAGTAATGTATATATAGTCATATAACATGCTATTCTGCACTTTGGATTTCTGTTTGACTCAATATATCACAAGCATCTAGATATGCCTCATTCTTTATACTGAGAGTGTGCTAACACATTTTCTGGGTACCTTACACATTTTTTAACAAGGCTCCTTTAGGTAGGTGTAGGTTATATACCATTTCATAAGACAGTGCTGCAAAGAATATCCCTATAAATGTATATATGAAGGGTCATTCATAAAAGAAAAAAACATGGAAGAAAGGGTATGCTAATTTAAAACTTTGCTAAATATTGCCAAATCATTCTTGGAAGTGGGTGGACCAGTTTATGCTCTTCTGGGGGGCATTCTGAAGTGGTCATTGGAAGAAGGGTTTCAGACTCCTAGGCCACAGCAAACTGTAGATTAAAAGGATTAGAAAAACTGGGTTCTTTCTACGCTGGTTTTCTTACTTTGTAGTCCCCCTCCCAGGTTTAAAATCTTTTGTAGTAGATACAGTGAAACAACTTAATCGCAAACACTGAGGAGGTTCTGAAGTCAGTTTCTAAGGAGTAAAGATCATGTAGTCAAAATTATCTTTGAAAACATCTTTAACGGCTCACAAAGCACATCATTGTGTATAGTTTTGTATCAACAAATCTGTGCAGTAATACATATGCAAAATGATTAAATGTACAGCAATGTACCATACAAATCAAGTAAATATACTAAGTAGAATTTCCCATCATTGTATTCTTAAATGTTAACCATTTTCAGTTCAAGGAAATAGTGGCTTTTTAAGAAAACTCAAAAATTTAGAATTACTGAGAGAAACAATTATATTTCCCATCTTGTATTAATCTAGATGCCTGAAGAAAACCAGAATTAATACCAATAGTTCAAATAAGTTTCCTTAACAAAGGGACAAATTACAGAGGTGTAGCTGAGGCAAGGGAGCAAAAAGAGATGGTAAGGCCTCAGAGAGAGAGAAACAAAATACACAAGAAAATTATTGTCACGCCAGCACCTAAGACAAAAGGAAGAAATCGTGTGCTCAGCACCCAACACAAGCTGCTTCAGTGGTTTACGGGAGTAAAAGGCAGACATGCACTTAGGGCTAGAGCTGAGACACCAAAGCACGGAGTGAGAAAAGATACTCTGACCTTTCCCTTCTGCTAGCTGACCTGCAAACCTGACCACAAGCCTGCTGGCAAAGAAGGCTGAGTGATCCAAAACACAGGGGTCAGCTTTCTGGGGCAGAGAGCAAGTCAGGGAAGTCCATTCTGGGACGAAAGGCCACTGAATGGATTGGCCAGAGAAATCACCAGTACTAAATTATTCTCTGTATCTCCTTTTCTCTTTCACTTTGCCAGCAAAGTTAGACTAAATTCAATGACCCTGTGATGAAACTATACTGTAAATAGCAGATGATTATATGAGAGAGCTCACTGCATTTCGATAATTCTTCTAGCCCACAGAAATGAAGAGTGAAAGGACATACAGACCTCCTGTGCTCAAGAAGTTCAGTGTGAGAGCCTTCATGTGGTTTGTGCTTGGATCAATTTCATCAGACGTGCCAGATCCCTCTCTCATCACATCATGTGCTGTCCTACAATTTAAAAATTACCCAGGTACATAATATCTCTGAGTTTTGGCTTTTCTCATCTGCAGAACAAGAGGACTGAATTGGATTGAGGGTTCTCCAACCTGACTAGTCTCCAAAACTTTAGGGAATTCTATTCACAATCCATATTCCCAGGTCCTTCTTCAGGCCCACTGAATCAGAATCCTTGGATGTCTGACCCACAGAACCTTTGTATATAAAATTTCACGCAGGTGATGCTGGCATGCATTCAGGCTTGAGAAAAACTGTTCTCAATCATCTTCAAGACAAATTCTAGTTCAAAATCCCATGATAATAAGATAAAAAAGTCATAAAATAATCCAAAGAATTTTCTCTTTTCACTGAATAAAGAAAATTAGGAATTAAAGTATATCCAAAGTCATAGTGGTTCTCTAATCTCTTCCAAAATGTTTTAACACTGTATGTTTTGCATTTTCAGATTTTTATTCTAATATTGGTAAATAGAAGTACATTATGCATTTTTTTATTTGTATATTTTTTCTATAAACTAGGAGGTAGGTTCTGAGGCAGTAAGTTTCATTATTAACTACATCTCTGCCATTATTAAAGGAACATCTTTTTACATTTTTTTAGTTCCATAGATTTTGGGGGAACAGGTGGTATTTGGTTACATGAGTCAGGTTTTTAGTGGTGATTTTTGAGATTTTGGTGCACCCATCACCCAAGCAGTATATACTGAACTCAGTTTGTAATCTTTTATTTGTAACCCCTCCGCTCCGAGTCCCCAGAGTCCACTGTATTATTCTTATGCCTTTGCATCCTCATAGATTACCTCCCACTCATGAGTGAGAACATATGATGTTTGATTTTCCATTCCTGAGTTACTTAGAGTTATAGCCTCCAATCCCATCCATATTGCTGTGAATGCCATTAATTCATTTAAAGGAGCATCTGTTTTAATAGCAGCATCCTGTTACCACTTCTACAGGGGACCACATGAGGAGAACCAGTTTCTAGAAAATTCCCTAGCACAATAACTTGTAAGATCTTGGACAAAATATTTAACCTTTAGGCTCTTATCATTATTTTCTGAGTGACAGACTTAGCCTAAATGATTTAGAAGGTCCTTCCAGCCTAAAAAACCTGTAAGTCTACAAAATGTCAGGATATATATACATATCATCCCTTATTGTCTACCGTTGTATCTTAAAAGAGAGTTTTTCAAAAATTGGATACCTTGTGCTAAATAGATTATGATAAAATAAATAATTCTCTACTAGTTACCTGCATTTCAAACCTGAACAATCACTCATCAATGCAATGAAGCCACCCAGGAAGGTGGGAAAAGTTTCTTTGAAAACTGGGCTTCTAGGCCTGACCAAGCATCTCTCATGTTTATCTGGCCTTGTAATCAAAGGAGTATTTTCCTATCAACCTGATTTGACGTACCTTGACACGAAAATGACTTCCTTCCATACAAACTGCTTTTCTTTCTACATCATTCATATTAAAACTTAACAGTGCCAGAGAAAGCAAAGCTACTAATAGAATAAAATTACAGTAATAAATGAGTACATTTGTAACTGAATAATATCTCTCAGGATAAAGCAATTATCTGACCCTGAAATGCAAAGTACATAGATATCCTCCTTCTATAATCATCCTCAGTCTTTAAGACATGCAGATTCATGCCTTTGCCATAAGACAAGAAAATCCGTCTATTTAATACTTCCAGTAGCTATTTACATTGTGGTAAGAAATATGATTTATCAGCAGCAGACTATAATGATCAAGCACTGTGGAAAAATTCAGTGTTGTAATAAGTAAAATGTATGACAAAGTTCATGAATGATATGTGATAATTTATTTTGCATAATTTGTTTCGATAATAACATGACCATGTTAAGCAGATAACCTACTTGACTATAATCATATTTAATGCTATGCAGCCAGATCAAAGCTTTATTGTATTAATCTTTGACCTTTATTTCTATAGTGTCTATAAAAGGCATCAATGAAAGCCATTTGCTCAGTAACCTGTATAGGTAGATCATTATGCATGCATGCACAGGCACACAGCCAGATGCATACACTTGTGCCCCTTCCCAAATATTTGGTACAACTAATGTTCTGGTTCTTTCCATGTCCTTCTATGAGTAATAACTTCCTGTCAAAATGTAGAAACTTCAAATTGTCCAAAGATAATTCCTTCAAGCCCAGCCTGATGTGTATTCAGTTACTAAAATTATATTATTTCAGGATATACAGAAATGCTTTGCTATCAAAAATGGTACCCTACTGAATTTCCAATGCCTAAAATCTTTATCAGTAGGAATAATTCCATTTGATTACAGAAAAGATATAAAATGCAAACATCTCCAGGAGACGCTATTTATCAACTGAAAATCAATCACAATAAATATTAGTCATTCTACAAAGCAATGAAGGGAAGGACAAGGGATGATAAAGCAGAGACCGGCCAGCTACTAGATACTTGATAATTGGAAGACATGCCACCACAGGCCTAGGAGATTGGCGTGGGTGGCTAGAAGAGGTGTACTGTGGTTTGAATGTTTTCATCCTCTCAAATTCATGTTGAAAATTAATTCCCAATGCAACAGTATTAGAAGGTAGCAATCAAATCATGAGGGCTCTGCCCTCGTGAATGGGATTTGGCGCCCTTATAAAAGGGCTTCATAAAGAGAGTTTATCCCTTTTCGCACTTCTTCCTCCTGCTACCTGAGGACACAGTGTTTTTTCTTTTTGGAAGATGCAGGATTCAAGGCACCATCTGAGAAGCAGAGAGCAGTCCTCACTGCAAAACCGAACTGGGACTTAAACTTCCCAACCTCTGGAAATGTAAAAAAATAAATTTCTACTTGTTATAAATTACCCTGTCTCAGATATTTTGTTATAGCAATACAAACAAAGACAGGGGTAGGAAGAGGATGATGGAATCCATATTTACTTCTGCATAATTTTGCTGTGATACTTTTCAACATTTATACAAAAGTTTTTGCTTACTTATTACTACCACTGACAATAATTTCTAACCCGATTGACCTTACTGTATGAGATTATCTCCAAGTCCTCTCACACCTGGACTGCAATTAGTTAGCTCTTTTTCACAATTACCTTTATATTGTTCACAGTTTGTTGTATAACAACTAACAGCAGGGGAAGAAGGTATTTGAATACTGGCTCTGCTTAAGGTGTGCTAACTAAGCAAGTAATATTCAGCTTAATGGACTATGGATCTGTCACCTTAGCAGCAAAGTGAGGATATTAATAGTCATAACCTCAGGTCTGAATTTGGGCCTTGCCAAAAGTAGAGCCTGTGACAAGGATAAGAGGGTGGGTAACGTGGAAGGTGGTCCCTAGAAGCAGGAAGGAGGAGCAGGGAGAATGAGGTAGAGTTGGAGAAAAAACCTATATAAGGATAAATGACTGAGGCTCCTGCTGCTACTGCTCCTGCTGCAAACAACAGGGGCTTGACTCAGCTAAGACCTCCAGACTTCAGTTCAGTGTGCTGCCCTGAATTGCCCTCCCAAAGGGTGGAAAGCTGCAACATTTATCCTGGATCTGCTGTCGTCTACTGGGGTAAGGGTTGCCGGACAGAATCACTCCACATCAAGGAAGACTGAGACAGAAATCTGAAAAGATGAAAGTGTTCACTTGAGTGAAAGATGAAGCTGAGCATGACCATATGCTCTGGTCCACCAGAGCTACAGCTGAAAACAGAACAACGCTGAGTGGCACCACATAGAATCCCAGGGACCTTTGCAGCACCTTCTGAAGCTATGTGGAGGCTTAAGTGGGAAAATGCATGCAAAGTGCCCAGCTCTGTTAGTTTGGCTGCATAAGTTCCATTTTATTACATTGTTTTACTTTCTAAGCTGGTTATGAATAATAATGAATAGATAATAATTAGTATTTTAATTGAATGTATTTTAATTAAATTAAATTGTGATTTAATTTTCCAGTTATTTAATTATTTTTCTGTTACTTCTCTTCTACTTATAACCATGATGTCCTTCACAGTATACATTCAGTAGGTGCTAACAAATGTTTTTAATAAACAATTTAATGATAATATATGAGCATCAGCTACAATGCCTCTACAACAGTCAGCTCCAGAAATAATTGTGAATTGACTTGAACCAGACCATAATGGTATCAAGGAAGAAAACCATGTCTTTGTGTCATGCACTTTCTCCCTGCAGCCCTAATCTTGAGTTCATCACACTACTAGCACTCAATAAATGTTGATTGACTTATTTAGTTCCCTATGTTGAAATTGCCCCAAGGCAACACAGTTGAAAAGCCAGAGACTGCAGGCAGATGCACATTCTTTTGTGTTTCATGAAAACATCAATAACTGAAGCTATTAATACTGAGTCCGGTTTCACCAAGTTGCCTGTGCCCAGAGCCTTTCAAGAATTCAAATCCAAAAATAATCACAATCAATTCCCAAAATACTTTTTGGATGGTTTAGTTAAGAAATGAATAGGAAGGTAATTGTAGCATTTGGCTTCTGGTTAATATTTCTCATGAATAGTTTAAAATCAAAAGAAGAAGTCTGCTTTTTAAGTAGGTTGCCTTCCTACTGATTAGTTACTGGTTTGGCTGAAAATTTACCTTTTATGTATTTATTTTATCACCACATTTTAATTGAGGAAATGGAGCCACAGTGAGGTTAAACAACTTGCCATGTTCATTAAACTTGTAGGCTGACTCTGGAGGCCAGGGTCTTAACCACTGTGCTTGGCTGACTCATCATTGACTACTGGTGGGCACTGAGGAAAACATCAAGGGTACCAGGCATACCACCTGCCTCCAAGGAGATGAGGGAGGCAGCACGAAAACAGGAATTTTCAGTGCTATGGGCTCACTGTTGTTTTGACCCTACTCTAAAAGCTAAACAAAGACATTTTTAGTTTTACGGATTTATATGAATCGCTGGATGCTGAGATGTGATGGATTGGTGGCAGGGTGAGGGTGGGGCAAGGCATAGAGACAGAGACCAGTTATGAGGCTACAACAATGGTCCATTTTTGTCCAACTGTCTGTCTCTAGCAATAGATATGGTAGTTGCCAGAACTAGGAAAGAGGCAATGGAGACTGAGAGAATGAGAATTTCAGTGGAGACAGAGACAATTAGAAGAAAAAATTGCCAGGGCTTATGCAATGACTGAATTTGAGGTGATGAGTGTATACACCATAAAGGAAAATTCACTTTTGCTAATAAAAGGAGAAAAGAGTTGATTGTGTACATTATAAAATCAACTGTAAGTCTGAAAAACTTAGCTTGGGATATAGGAGTCAAGGTGACATAGACCCCAGCCAACACTCACTACAGTAAGTTCACCACTACTGGTACCTAACCATGGGCAGCTGCAACTACTAAACTGGATTCATTAGTCTATGTTCAGTGCTAATGTACAATGTCAGTTATCCCTATCTCCTATTACTTCCTCCAATTCAAAGTCCTGGGCAGGCATTACCAATTAGCCAAGTTTGACATGTGTTCAAAGCATGGCTGCCAGGGGTGGGGAGAAGGTGTGTCCAGCTCCATCAACTTTGTACTAGCACTCAGAGCACTACTTCCATCTAATGGGTCTCCTACTAGAAGGCACTGCAAGAAAGGAATTCAGAGGCTGAACAGTCAAAAAAAAAAAAAACCGCCAATGTAAAGATGTTGACTATAGTGTGGCAAAGAAGCTGCGAAGGAGGACAACCCTGCCTTGAACAAACAGAGGGATGGTGGAGCCATTTATTGAGTTATAAAACCCAGGAAGAAGCCAGGCGCAGCGGCTCACATCTGTAATCCCAGCATTTGGTGAGGCAGAGGCAGGCAGATTATTTGAAGTCAGGAGCTCAAGTCCAGTCTGGCTAACATGGGAAAACCCTGTCTGTACTAAAACATACAAAAATTAGCCAGGCATGGTGGTTCATGCCTGTAATCCCAGGTACTCAGGTGGCTGAGGCAGGAGAATCGCTTGAAACCAGTGGGTGGAGGTTGCAGTGAGCTGAGATTGTGCCATTGCACTCCAGCCTAGGCAACAGGGTGACAGAGTGAGACTCGGTGTCAAAAATAAAAAAAAAAATTTTTTTTAATTTAAAAAAAAAGACTAAAAGAGGAGAGTTCAGCAAGCTATCTTGTTTGATGTAACTCCTACAACTCATTATCTCACTCCTCTTCCATGTCTTTCCACAGTATCTAGGAGTGAAAATACAATCTCGAAAAGATTCAAAAGACATAGAAAAGGTGATCTCTCATTATTGCAGCAGATTTGTCTTACACCCTTTGCCTATTTTTTTTCAATCCTTAAATATGTCATACCATTTCCTGCCTGAAGAACATGGCTAATGATATTTCCTCTGCTTGAGAGGATCTTTTCCTTTCTCTTAGCCTAGCTCAATGTATTCATTTTTCAAATCTCAGATCAAATACCATTTCCTTAGGGAAACCTTCTCTAACCTCTAAACTGTAATATGCTCTCTTAACACTTTGTATTTACTTCTACAGCTGTTATCAAAGTTTGAAACAATATATTTGTGTAATTATTAAAATTAAATTCCTCTCACCCACTTAGTGATGATAAAGACCAAATATGACTTGTCACTCCTATATTCCAGATATCCATCCAGGAAAGTAAATATCTATTGAAGAATGAATGAACCAGTGCATAATTTAATGACTGAATGAATAAATATATATAATAGTCTAGGTTTAGAAGAAGACAGCCTTAAGACACTGATTTGGGATCATCAGGATACAAATGATAACTGTAGCCAATGAAAAAAATCAAATCACTCAAAAAAGAGTGAAAAGAAGACTTAGGATGAGATATTAATTATCAACTATTAAGCATTTCTTAATGTGATCCACGGGTCACCCTAGAGCAAAAGCAGGTGGAAACTGGATGAAGAAATCCGTCTTTAACAAATCACACACTGCAGTCAGTTGTTGGAGTCTAGGGGAGGGACAGCAGGGGGTGGGGAGGGATAACAAGGGGAGAAATAACAGATATAGGTGATGGGGGATGAAGGCAGCAAACCACCTTGCCATATATGTACCTATGCAACAATCCTGCATGATCTGCACATGTACCCCAGAACCTAAAGTACAATGATAAATAAATAAATTTGAAAGAGATGTAGGAAGGATTTTAGAGCAATAATAATTATTATTTTTTTACTTGGGTGGTAGTTCCATGGTTGTTCACTTTGTGATAACTCACTGAGCTAATGTATACCTTTTAATATTTCCATATTTGTGTTATTCATCACAAGAAAAATAAATTTGTTCAATTTATTAAAAAAAAAACTCCAGATATTTTTAATGCAACCTGAGAACCACTAACTTTAGCAGTTAGCAGAGAAATACCCTTGACACAGTTCCAAAGTTTCTATTGTAGGCCAGGTGTTCTAACTTCTAGAAGAAAGAAGCATAAACGTGCATAAGTAGATAAGAGCATGTTACTGTGCAAAGAATGCCAGAGGAGGATTCAGAAATCCTGGGCCTGTCACCTGATCTCATCATATGCTACATTTAAAACCTACATGAACTACTGGTAATTATCATTAGGGAATACAGACTTGGGGACTTCGTCTAGAGTCTATTCCACTACTGTTTTATGGAGATTCAATATATATGACAGGTAACTTTTTAAAAGATTCCATTTGCAGTATGTTTCTAGAAAATGCAAAGGGGATGTTGATCCACTTGAGAATTTCCTATTAATTTCTCTCAGATAGTAAAAGGCTATTTTAAACATTAAGTAAATTATCATTTTATCTATGTGTATAGGAGCATGAGTGTGTGTGCCTTAACTGTAATCACTAAAGAATAGAAATGTAAGTCTAAAACCATGGGCTTTCCACAAGACACTGCCAGCATCAGAAAGGGCATTAAAGGTAGGGGAAGCTTAACTACATCTCTGGGAAATAAGAAGATTATATTCAAGCTGTCATTTCTTGTGCCACTATTATATGCAGTCAACATTTCTTTTATCACAAGTTATATAGAAATGACACCTGGATAATCATGTTGCCTATAATAATATAATGTAAAATGGGAAAATGGTCTGATCATTTGAGTGCTGGCTTATGATTTGGGAAAATAGCTTGTAATTGTGTTCTACTGACAGATTGGTGCTGTTGGGTAAATCAACGTTTACCACCTCAGTTTCTCCATCTTATGCAGTTGAACACTGACATTTAATTTCGGAAATCCTAAACTAGGCTGCATGGGGTAATGCTGAAGCAAACAGAATCTGGAAGAGAAATGCCAAAGCACAAATACTGGATTTGCTACTTCTTGCTTTTCTTCCCCCTCCTCTTAGGTAAGTTACAGTATTTCTGTTTTTCATCAATAAAATGGGGTAAAAAATAATATCCATTTCACAGGGTTATTGTGAGGATGTGATTTAATACAGTGTAAAGTATTTAGAATAGTGTCTGACACATAAGAAAGGAACCAATAAATGTTACCCATTATTAAGCTACATACCTTCTAGGGTTCTTAAGAAAACTAATGAACATAAGTGTTTGTGTGTGCCAATGCTATATTAAACAAATGCACACATGACAAATTTCATACTCCAACATGAAATCATCCCTTTTTAAAGTCATCATGGTTGAGTTAGGGAGAAAATGAAGGTCATGTTGAGGGCAGTGAAGATGGTTGGAGGGATAGGGGAGAGATACACTTATTCTAAATAAAGTGACATTGCTCAATGTATCTTGTAACCTTTTGGCATTGCCGATGGATCATTTCTTCTTATTTAACAGTTGCATGAATCTGCCAATTATTAATCAAGTATATCTTTGGATAGTTCCTTTAATATTTGGAGGTAGCTGAGAGTAAGTAAATCAAGTTTGATGAGTGAAGTAGTTGACAAGATTCTATAGCATATTTTTTTGTCAGAAGCATACAGTAGGCTGAAATGAGCCACGGTGTAGAAGTCAATCAATGTATTTAGCTCTGTCCAGTTTTATAGCCTATGGAGGCAACCTAAGGTAATACCTTTAGTGCAAGAAACAGTTCTATTTGAGTCCATCTCCCTTGGACTCAGCAGCAAAATCTGCTTGCAAATTGAGCTCAGTCCTTGGATACCATATGAACAATAAGGCTTTTACCTGTTTCAGATACTCATTTCTCACCTTGGGCCTTTGTTTAGGTAACTATGTAATTCTCTTGATAACCTCTCTAGTGCCTCAATCTCTCCTAGGATTTGTATTTCTCTTAATAGTTCTCATTCTGGGATGTTGAGAGCATATCCAAGTGATACACAGAGTTAACAGTCCTAAATGCTTTGGAAGCCATCATCTGTGGTCTGGGGCATACTCTCCAGGTGGCAGGTTTTCTCTGCTGCACTGGACTCCCTCTCCTCCCTTGCTCCTGAGTTTTATGCCAGAGCCTAAATTGCCCCACTGGTTATACCTCTTCCATCTACCCCATTCTCACCTAATTCACCATAATTGATTATGCTACCCTTTGCTATCTTGCATCAGAGCTCAGAGTTTATCTTATTCTACATAGCAATCTCAAAAACGATTTCTAATTTTTATAAAATATGTCTCTCTGAGCATGAAGAAATAACATGAATGATGACATGAGCAGAAACAAAAAACCTATTCATCTGAGATTTTGACATAACACCTCTTCTGGAATCTCTGAGATACGGTAGTCTGCATGTAGGCTTTGCAACCACATTCCTAGTACAACCTGGAAATTGCTATATGTAATTGTCAGTTACTATTTCCCTCAAAAAATGAATCATGACTTTAGAAAGGGCAGGTATGCCAGTCTTATAGTTTGGGAGCCATTTAATAGTCATAATATAACTGTGTTTATGAACCCTGCAACATTTTTGTTTTTCCTGTTCATGGGTCTTTGTATATCATTTTGAATTTCTTATATACAATTTTTTAATTCTCAAAAACTAATCTTACTGGCACTTAACTCCTTCATCCCTAATAAAATCTTTTCAAGTGACTATCATCACCTCTCCAGACCTACAAAACTTCCTAAAAATATGATACTATCTCTTAGCACAAACTATTATCACTCACTTTTTATTGACAGAGATCAGCATATAACTACATTTGCTAACGCAAAATTGGCTGACTCTACAGGTACAACTTACACAAATGCTTAAAAACATAAGCCATAACCTCTCATGACAAAACTTGCCTGCATTGGCAACAGGATGTCAGGGAAAGAGCATCAGAATTTGGATCTTGGGCAAGGCACAGTAGAAGTCAACCAACAACCTGAACTCGCTACATGATTTTGGGCCTTCCTTGTTTTGCTCCTCTGAGACTCAGTCATTGCATGTGCAAGACGAAGCTAACAGTACCTTCTTCTCAAAACTGTGGTGAAGAGTATGAACTTAAAAAGCCTAGAACTGAGTCTGATAGAATAGCACACCTATTGGTTTCTTTCCCTTTCTCTTAGTTCCATCACACATCAGAATAGACTTACATACTTTGGCTACAGTTGGGACTAATCTCCTTATACATATTATCTTTCTCCTCTCTGAACCAATTTATAAATACATGTATTCTTTGGATTCTAATCTTGTCTCCTAGATGAATTATACCTTTGGGCCTTTTGGGCTTTATCTCTAGCAAGATGTAGTATCCCCAGCTGGTTCTCTGCTGCTTCTAGGGCTCCTTGGCAACTTCAGTCCTCACAGGTCTCCTTTCACTCCAAAAGCACAGACAGCAAAAGCAAAATAGGCAAATGGAATTACCTCAAAGTAAAAAGCTTCTGCATAGCCAAGGAAACAATCTACAGAAAGATGAGACAATCCATAAATTGGAAGAAAGTATTATTTGCAAACCATATATTTGATAAGGGGCCAATATCCAAAATCTATAAGGAACCCAGACAAGTTAACAGCAAGAAATTAAGTAACCTGGTTCAAAATGGGCAAAGAACCTGAGCAGATGTTTATCAAAAGGATAAATGCAAATGGAAGATATATTAGACAGTGTTCAATATCTCATGGAAATGCAAATCAAAACCACAAAGAGGCCAGGCTAGGGTGGCTTTTGCTTATACTCCTAGCTACTCCGGAAGCTGAGGCAGGAGAATTACTTGATCCCTGAAGTTTGAGGCTGCAGTGAACCAGGATCGTCAACCTACTCCAGCCTGGATGACAGAGACCCCGTTACTTAAAAAAAAAAAAAGGCTGAAAACCACAGTGTGGTGTCACCTCACACCTGTTACAATGACTTTCAAAAAGATGAATAATCATAAATGTTGGTGAGGATGTAGAGAAAAGGAAATTCTTGTACATTTTTGTAGGAATGTACATTAGCACAGCCATTTTGGAAAATACTATGGAGGCTCCTCAAAAAATTATAAATATAATTACTAGAAAATACGATCCGGCAATCCGACTTCTTCATAGTCAGTCATGTGTTGCTTAACAATAGGGATATTTTCTGAGAAATTAGTCATTAGGTGGTTTTGTCATTGCTTGAACATCATAGACTGTACCTTACGCAAACCAAACCTCAGTGGTATCACCTACTATACACCCAGGCTATATTGTACAGCCTATTGCTACTACATATGTTTAGATACATTAACATTTACCATTTAACATATAAAACATGTCACTATAGTGATTACTGTAGACAACTATAACACATTTAAACATTTATGTAAACATATAAACATTTAAACATTTATGTTTAAATGTCTGCGTATCTAAACATATTCAAACATAGAAAAGGTACAGTAAAAATATAGTATTATAATCTTTTGGGACCACCATCATATATGCAGACTGTCATATATGCAGTCCATCATCAACTGAAATGTCATCATGCATCTCAGGTTTGTATATTCAAAGGAAGTGAGATTGACAGTTCAAAGAGATACCTGTATTTCCACATTTACTTCAGCAATATTCACAATAGCCAAGATACGAAAGCAACCTAAGTGTCTACCAGTGGATGAATGGATAAAATAGTAGGTGTACACACAATGGAATACTATACAGTCTTTAAAAAGAAAGGAAGTCTGTAATTGTGAGAACACAAATGTAACTGAAGGACATTATGCTAAGATAAATAAGTCAGGCAGGCAAAGAAAGAAAAATACTATATAATCTCAATGATATGTGGAATCTAACAAAGTCAATCTCAGAGAAACCGATTTTAGAAAGATGATTACCTGAGGCTAAGGGTGGGAGAGGGAGTAAGGTGGTAAAAGGGGAGATGCCAATCAAAGGGTAAAAAGTTGGAGCTAGACTGGAAGAATAAATGTTAGTGATATACTTCACGGTAGCATAACCACAGTCAGTAATAACATTGCATATTTCAAAATTACTGAAAGAATACATTTGTCATGTTCTCACTGAAAAAAAAATGATATGTTTTTAAGGTGATGGATATGTTAATTAGCTTGTTTGAATCTCTCTACAATGTACACATAATGCAAAACATTCCATTATATCTCAGAAATATACACAATTGTTATTGTCAATTAAAAAAAACAAGAGAATCGCTTTATGTTATAGATAATTTCAGTGTTTTAGAAACAAAAAATACTAAGACAAAAGGTTATTGTTATATACTGCATTTTTATGGAACATTTTGCAAATTAAGTTGCCGTCTACTATTACCAATATGTCTATGCTTGAAGGAAGATTTACCAAAAAAAAAAAAAGGCTCAAAGTTGCAAAAACAGATAAAATATAAAACGATAGGAATTTATTTGTAGACAAAATTTTGCACTGAATGGTTACTACAGGAAAACCCCCTAGGACTTTTGACATAGATGATTTCTAAAATTTTCTGTTAATACATACCTGTTAAATAATACATCTATTGCTGTTCTGTTTTAATATGTACATATTACCAAAGTTTTTTCATAAAATGTAATAATCTACTTAACTCTGGAGGGTTGACAAATCATCGTTTGTTTTTAAGTTAAAAAAATCACTAATATTTTTCCTGAGACTAATTTTATCTCTTTCAATTTATACAAAGGGGAAATTAAGAATGCTGTGTGGGCAGATATATTTGCTACACAGCTTTTAGCAGTGCTCTTCACATGCTCTGATGATCACATTCCTCAGAACCATCAAGTGAGCACGTGAATAGCCAGACTCTATCCTCCTGACCTGGACTGTCCACAGGTGAGCTATTTTACTTTTCACTTTAGCTTTTGTTGTATTATGTTTTTAATTGTGTGTGTGGTGGTTGTTCTTGTTTTATTAAATGGCATATATTACATCAGTAATTCGTACAATTTTAAATGCATATGCCCAGCCCCATTGTAAGACCACCAAATCACAATGATCTGTGAAAATATACTTATAATTGGTCATTTTAAAAGAACACCCCAGGAACAACTACTACAAAAGCTTTCCAGATGATTCTAAAAACCAGACAGATTTAGAACCACTAGTCTAACAAAATATATACCTTAGGAAATTTTATATACTTACTTGGAAGTCAAAATATTCTGACAGTTTTATAACTATTCAGAAAACAAAATATATATCATGATTTAAAAATCAGGAAGTATGCTAACTTCCAATATCACAGTCTTTCAGAACAAGGTTTTTGTTCTTCTGCTAGGAAAATTATTAATACTTCAAACTGACTTTAGGTTCTAATTTCAGGTAAAGTGTATCAGATTTCAAATACAACACCCTTCAAGCAGCTGTTACAGTACAGTATGTATTGCACTGTGAAAATCTTGATTTATAGTAGAAACATGGAAAATGAACTATTTCACATCAAAACCTCAGAGTCCCAGAAACTTAATGCCTTTTATATTAGTATCGGTTTCTCATGATTATCTGTAAGTTGAACTAAACCTAGTGGCTGACTCTTCTTCATCTATTATCAGGTTTTCCAACCTAAAACTTGAATAAAAACAACCTTTGAAGTAAATAAGCATATTGCTGTTCTAAATAGACAAAGTAACAATCCATGTAATTCTGGATACACCAGTTACTATCTGTATGACATTAAGTTAGGTAAGTTTTCAGATTCTGTTTCCTCACCTGTAAAATGGGATAATAATAAAATAAAATTAATAGTGATGTTTTAAGAAGTAAAAGAATGAAAAACAGATAAACAGCCTAGAAAGTGCCTAACAGTAATTGTGAGTAAAAAACTTTTATCTCTATTCTTCTGCGCTCTCAGGGGATAAAGTCATAGTCTTAGCAATTAAAAGCCACAGTGTGAATTTGGATTTGGCTTTCAAGTTTGTGTTTTTTATTTAGTATTTTGCCTCTCTTAATTCAGGCATTTATCCAACACAAACTAATTCAATGCCATGTGGGTATAAAGCACTAGTCTAGGCATAGTGCAAGTTAAAGAATTTTAAAAAAGACATCTTGCCTCTAGATTATCTTGGAATAGAAAATGAGAAATACACATAAAGGTAAGATGAAAGTCAGTGCCGTAAGAGGCAAGTATATGGGAATTTTGAGGAGGCAGTAAATAGTTAATTCCAGTTAATAGGTGTTACAAGGCTGGAAGTAGGGGATCAGATAGTCACCATCATGGTGTAGGTATAATGACAGCAACACAAATGGTACCAACTCAGCAGGGGCCAGCAACAATGGAGGAATTTGACCCCGTGGGGAAGCTTCTGGCCACACACACTCTAAGGTCTCTCCTCCTACTGGAATGCTGTTCAAGGTAAAGGTTCTCTGAAATATTATCACCAAATATCCACATCTATAAACATTGGGGTTTTCTTGTCCTCTGGATCCTGAAGACAACAGTTGAAATAAATAATTCACATGGGTGAGCTTATGATTCCATAAAGCTATGTCAGAAGGACAGCATCCCACAGTTTGACAGCAAGAGCTCTGCACTTCAATCTGGCTAAGGTTACTTCTGGAGAAAAGACAGCACTGCTACCTGATGATAACTACGTAGCCATGGAGAGAAAAATTTGTTGGCATCTGCCCAAAGCCCAATAAGCAGATGGTCATGAGCACAGAAACCATCAGACAATTGGCACCTTTTAGGGATGCTCTGAGCAGGAAACAGGCCTGGAAAATGTCCTTCTTTGGCTGCCCTTCCATCAGAGGCATATGGGTGGCACAGGATAGGGAAAGCTGCCTGACTGCTACCAAGGGGAGCAGAGACAGCCTTTAAAATCTAGGCTACCGCAGCTTCCTGGGTAGTCAATCTGGTACCTTTCCGCAACCAGAGACCATCTTAAAGATGCACGTGTGTGCTGATTTCCTCTTGGACAGATGATATCCAACAGATTCCATTCAAAGCTGGCTCACCGGATAATAAGAAGCCAAGCTCCAAGAGAATAGAGGAGTCTGAGTCCTCCAAAGCCAAGCCTCATATGCCAGATAAATGGTACAGGATTGCTTAATCTGTGTTTTTAATCTTAACCAGGTGGCTCTAGATACCCAAGAGCATGTGTATTTTCCAAAGTTAAGTGCCACTGGATGACTAGGTTTGTTAGCTGGTGGAAGGGTCACCATCAGTAACAATCTGCTTTGCAGAGGCTTGCTCATTGGGAATTTTTAAAAGTTGAAGAAGATCCATTTTCCTGAGACGTATGATCTTGTCCTATTTATGATATTGCCTAACTTTTCAAGAAACTACGTTAACCAATTGGCATTAAAACATTTCTGTATTATCTAACAACAGATATACACAAACCACACACACACACACACACACACACACACACACACACGCTCACACACACACGCTCACACACTTCTTAGTTTTCATTTCTCATTGAGTAGGCTACTCTGGATCAACAGCAAATAAAATAAGTATCAAACTGCTGCTCTGAAACCCAAGAAAAAGCAACTGAATTTCAGCAACAAGGACATCTGACTCTCAAAAATCACTGATATAAGATAGATATTATTACAATATGAATTACATTTGCATAACATTTGACTACTTTTCACTCTTATATCAGTTTTTAAGTATAGTTGAGAATTACCCCATTCAAGATCCCTTTGATTTATATTATTTTTTCAATAAGTTACATAAACTGTTTTATAAAAACAGATCTTTAGGGCAGCAAATCCTAGTTATTTCAGTTGTCTTAGAAATTCAAATAGTTTAGCAGTAAAGATTTCTGATTATTCAATAATCTCCCATCAACCAAAAAATGGCTGGTGTAGACGAGTCTGATCACAGCTTTGGTGAAGACAAAGAAGCTGTCATCAGCTACTAGCTACAGATATTATATTATTTGATAGTAGCAAATAACACTTGATCATATATATGAAGTATTATGTAGAGTAATAGCTTAGTTAATGATGATAATCCCATGATCAGAAAACATAATATGCAATTCATTTAAATTGAGATTGTAACAGACTATCTCAAAAATGTAATTATCATGCAAGTAAAATACATGGTAAGGGACTGGAGTAAGTGCAGAGGAAGTTGGGTTGAGAAATAAAAAGTAAACAAACTCATATGTTTAGATGTAACTGTTACTTTCCAAAAGTATATATTCCAAAGTTGTTCCCACAAGAAAGCAAGTAATCTTGTTAGTTAAGGTACTCTTCTCATTTCCACAGTGGAGAAGGGACTTTATTCTTAAGGAGGTAACTACTCAACTCTATCCCGTTACTGACCTCTTTTCAAACAATAGTTTGTGACCACTCAGGCATGGCCTGGGGCCTTGGCCCTATTGCTCTCCCTGACTGTGCCAGTAGGTTGTAAGAGAGTCCATGGTCTTCCATGGGACTGGCCTATCACAGTCTGCGCTACAACTTTTCCTGTGGGCAGCCCCTAAATTGTTGATGAACAGGAAAAAGGAGTGATTAAGTCTCAGACTTCATCTTTTCAGATTTTTTAAAGATGAACCACACCTTTCTCCCCATCCCTGTAAACTTAATGAACCAAGAAGTAGACCTCAGACTGTTGGCTTTAACCTTTTGTTTCACTCACCTTTTCTTTGATAACTGATGCCACAAAGTTTGTTGATATAAAATGGGATCTGTGCCTAAATTTAGCAGAGAAATCTGATCCACAATGTGTTGGGTTAAGTTTGGGCTCATTCCAATATGACCCATTTAAAATATTGTTTGATTTTAAATCATCAAGCCCAACTTGTTAGGAGAGCTACTTGAGTAAAACAAAATGCTCCTCAGAGTAAGCATGAAAAGTAATTGCAAGTAAACTCTTTCACCCAAGTTAAAATAGAACATGCTCTAAAGAAGTGCTACCCAATGTTAAAACACAATTTGCTCACAATGTAGCATTGAAACATGAATACCTCCAGCCAAGATCTTCTCTTCCAACTCCGCCATCTGCTTTTTATAGGCCCTTAAAGCTGCTTCTTTGAAAGAAGGACGAATTCTCTTTGGCTTTGTGATCTCCACAGGCTGTTCAGGAATGTTTTGGTTTTCATCTTCTCTTATTTCCATCTCAGCTGATGTTTCATTTAAGGGTTCTAATCCCTCTTCACTAACCACATCATCTGCTGGACCATCATAACCCTCATCTTGTGGAGTTTCATAAGGTGTTTCATATGAAAGGTGATCATATTCTTGCATTTGTTCATCTGTTTCAGTAACGCTAGTCCTGTTTTCTAGTTTAGCAAGGACTTGTTCCATCACTTCAACATAATCTGTTTCATTATCGGCCACTGGTTCACCATAATCCTCCTCATCCTCTGCTTTATAGTAATAGGGCTCCGTGTAGACATCAGAGTCAAGAGTGGTACTTGACTCATTTGCAGTTGATTGAGATAATGTCCGAAATCTCCCCATTAATGAAGAGCCACTGTCCTCATACCCACTCAGACTCTGTGTGCTTTTGTTCCATACAACTTCCAAGGCTGACTTAGCTCTCTGCAGTGTAGATCCAAATTTGGGGAAGCTGAAAGTCTTATCAGAAAGGTCAATGCTTAATCGACTATGCCATGATTTGGGTGGGGCATCCTCTGAATCATCACTTTGCAACTCACTTTGACTTCGATAGATCATAGACAACTGGTTCTGATTTTGGTATAGCTCATTAGAATTAGCTTCCTGATAAGAGTCATATTGGCCAACCCACTGGCCTTGTGGTTCATTATCCAAGCCAGGGCATGGAGAAGAGTTGTCATCTTGAGTTAAGTCGTAGCTCTCTGAGTCATCTTGAAGGTCACTGTGACACTTTCCCAAGTATTCCAGGTCTTTATTGTAAACACCAAGCTGTTGGTCAGAAAAACTGTTTGTTTCATAATCAAAACCTTCCTGGGTAGATGAATCCAAGCCTAAATCAGCTCCTTGCTCTGCTTGATTCCATTCCTTCCATGGAGAAAGATCTTCATGTAAAGAGAGCTGAGAATCACTGTAATGACTTAGGTCTCCAGATGCACACACCATGCCATTACTCATTCCACTATCCACAGTTTCTGTGTTTTCAATTTCAGGCTGCCCTTGGATACCCTGAACACTTCCATTCAAACGCTGGTCCTTGGGGCTGTCATACAGGGTAGCTGTTCCTTCCTGTTTCCTCTGCCATAGCTCCCGGTCCGAAGATGACAGGAGAGAGCTTCCATTAGTTCTAGTAAATAACTGATTTTCTGAGAAATCTTCTGAGTAAGACTGACACAATTTGGAAAAATCTGATTCAGAACGACTAAGTTTAGCAGTGAAAAAATCACTCTGTGAGTGCCAGAGAGGTGTTGCATCTGCATAATGGGTTGTGGTTTGCTTTTCCAAGATGTCTGATTCTGGCAACTGTGAGGAGATTTTATCATAATCTGATTTATTTGAAATTCTGCTGCCATTAGCAGCTTTATTCTTGGATCTAGCACTGTGTGATTTTGAGCTTGGCTTGGAAGGACTTCCTTTTGTTGGAAGCTCTGACTTGGAAAGCACAGCGTAACTGTTCCTATTGAGGTCAGATTCAAGATCTTCATCACTGTCATCAGGTGACTGCCAATTGTTCTTTTTGATTTTTAGCTCTGGAGTAGACAACTTTATATCCATGCTTTCATATGTCTGGGAGGATGGTATCCCTTTCTCTTTTCTTTCTCTGATGTCATGAGTTAAAATATCTGTTGAGATTCCAATGCCTGTTCCTTTGAGTTTATACGATTTTTTTAAGACAGAATCCCTTTGCTGAGCGGTTTCAAAGTACACAAGTATGGGTCGAGGCTTTGCATTTGGGCAGTCCCTCTGGTGCCCTATCCTCTGAGCAAATTCAATTTTAATAGCATTTGGTGCATCTGAAAAACCCATTTTATCTATTAGAATTTGGTACACCACACTTTCAACATATTCAAATCTTTCTTCAGGCACATTTAAAAATCTCAAGCTTGCCTTGCTACCCATATGACCTAAGTGCTTAATATAATCATGGATGTCTCTGGTTTCCCTTCGAGACTGGACAAACCCCGTACGTAGCTGCTCAATTTCACTTTGTACAACCTCCACACTGCTGGAGATCTCATCGATGGAGTGTTTGAGAGCATTAACGTGCCCTCGTAGTTCACAAAGTTCTGTTTCTATCTGACTTATTCCCTGAAGTTCCTTAAAGATCATTTCCATGACATCATGTGTTTGGCTAAGGCAGCCAGAGGAACTGAACCCTGGATCCAGGGAATTTGTCTTTGGGTTTCGAGCAGTTCTGTCCAAAGACTTGCTTCTTATTCCCCAGGATTTTTTCATGGTGCTTAACTCTGAGTCTGAGGAGACACACTCTTGACTCTTTTTCCATTTTCTCAGTTTTCGTAAAGCTCCCAGTTTTAAGCTATGCAGAGTACGCTCCCCATCGGAGCTGCCCTCAGAGGGTGCAAGGCTGCTTGAACTCTTTCTGTTGCGTCTAACTGGCATTGTGTGTGTTGGTTGTGCCTGGTTTTCTGTGCTACTCCTTAGTTCATTTAATGATTCTGAGTAGGAACTCTCAATTGAAGACAGCTCTTGAAGCAGATCCTCATTAACACTGACAGTTACTTTAGTATTCTTCTGCAGACCATTGGCAATAGCTACTCGGTAACTGAATGTTGGTGAGAGGGAAAAGTCTTTACTAGCCTCGTCTTCCTCAGTGGATAAGTTGTGAGTGGATGAACACTTTGCAAGCTTCTTTACAGTGCTTTTAAAGGTGTAAGAAAACTTGAGGGATTTGATCTGGCCAGCAGTAGGAAAGTCTTGATCCTGTTTATGCTGACAATTCTCTCTTTTTTTGTTTGTATTTCCCAATTTCTTTGTAAACATTCCTTTGTACAGCTTATGAATGTAAGGTAATATCAAGCTCTTGAAAAAATTAGCCACCATGGAGAGCAATTAGTGCAAGCTTTTCTGCCCCAAAATAATAAACAAGGTATCAGGATGAAAATCTGAAAATCCAAGGCAAGCATCACTGTTCAGATGTTCTGTGCATCACTGGAAAGAGCGGGAAGGGGAGGCATGGCTCCGCCACATTGTCGCTGTCCTGTGCAAACCAGAAGCAAAGCTCCATCTATGAAAGACATTCTTCCCTGGAGGAGGGGTTTCACGAATCTCTCTCATTTCCACATAATTCCATGTAGCGTCTAAAAAGAAATGAATGTTAAAATAAACATCAGAATGCAATTTTAGATTTATTCCACTTACAACACATTTCAAAAGTCTTCATAATATACAATGTATGAAAAATTGCAGAAGAGGTAGGAGAATATATGAATTTCAATACACATTTACTTTAAAAATAATTAGTTAAAACAAATCAGTACCAATAACTATATTTATAATGTTTTTTGATAAACCATTTCTGGGTGGGCACAACTGAAATAGTGATAAAAGGTAATAATGATTATTTAGAAAACATTGAGTAATATGACCGGCAATTTATACAGCCATATTAACTTCATAAAGTCATTTGTACTTTACTTTCTTTCCTAATGTCATATTTACTTACACGAACATAAGAATTTAAATCTAAGTATATTCCCCTCACATTCCAGATACTCAAAATTCACAAATTAATATTATCTATGTATATAAAACCTGTTTTTATTCATTCAAATAATCTTTTCCTGACCACACAAATAAGTAATCTCTATGATGACTAGTTTCTTGAATTATATGAAGAAAAAGAAAATAAAGTTTACTTTTAATTTTGCTGGTGTGCCAGCACAGGGTCTTACATAGAGTAGGAACTTAAATTTTTGTTGAATTGAATTTACTATTTTATCAGTGAAATATACCCAGAATAACAGTAACAGTGAAAAGACTTTGTTGGTATTCCAGTATGTGTTTGGGTAGATAATCTGTTTAATTCATTAAAGAACACATCATAAACTACAGATTGTCTCAGAAATTTGCTCTTTAACAGTTCCCTTAGCTTGGAAATCTGCCAGTTTCACTTCAATCAGGCTCTGTAGGGGATTTGGTGGTACATGCTCTGGCCAGGAGCCAAGCTTCACAAGAGACAGGGGAGTGTAAATGAGAAGAGAAGAAAAGACAGAGGGAAAGAGATGAACTCTAAAGAAGTCCAAGTCTGTCTGGGTTTCACAAATTATCAGAATATAACCCTTCTCCTTAGAAATAATTTGGTATTCATTCACAAACACAAACCATGAATGTACCTATGCAACAATCTTGCATGATCTGCACATGTACCCCAGAATCTAAAGTACAATAAAAAAAATCATTTTTTATTCTCCTACGTGACATCTCCTTGTGAAGAAAATGCTTTGGAAAGTTATGATGCAATAGGGTAGATAAATTATTTTTAAACCAATTTTGTTAGAATAAAATTTTCTACCAATCACTCAATCCAAAATCCTTGCTCTTTCAAACTTAGAAACAAATCCTTCTTTTTGTTTAAATCAAAGTAGCAATTCCGTTAATGCCTCTGATGTGTTCAAATCTAAATTTCCTGACTGACATTACTGGTTCAAAGTTACTGTTATAGACAATAATTGTTAGAAAAAGTTTGAGCAGGAATGTTCAATGTGAAGTGAAGCCCACCAAATGCAAACTCAGTCCACAGTTGCACACACAAATCCAATCACAGAAAGCAACCTGCTATTCACTGATGGCTCCATATTCTTTCATGTCTCAGTAACTTTTATGTCCTCTCTAGCCGGAATATCATTCATTATCCAGCCCTTGATATCTGTAAAAATAATGCTTAAACTCCAAAACCATTTCAGCAACCACCCAATCTGAGCTCATCTCTCTCCTACCCAATCTTTTGTTTCATTTTTTTATTTAAAAAAAAAAAATCCACAGATTTTTGGGAAGCAACTGGTATGTAGTTACATAAGTAAGTTTGTTAGTGGTAATTTGTGAAATTTTGATGCATCCATAACTCAAGTAGTATACATTGAACCCAATTTGTATGTTTCATCCCTCCCACTCTTTCCCCAGAGACCCCAAAGTTCAGTGAATCATTCTTATGCCTTTGCATCCTCATAGCTTAGCTCCCACTTACGAGTGACAACATAAGATGTTTAGTTTTACATTACTGAGTTACTTCACTTAGAATAATAGTTTCCATCCATGTTTCTGTGAATGCCATTAATTCGTTCCTGTTTATGGCTGAGTGGTAACATCACTACACACACACACACACACACACACACACACACACACACAAATATTTCTGTTGGAAATACATATATTTTGAACAGATGAATGGATAAAGAAAAAATATATTTACCACTATTTCTTTACTCATTTGTTGATTGATGGTCATTTGGACGAGTTCCATATTTTTGCAATTGTGAATTGTGCTGGTGTAAGCATGCATGTGCAAGTATCTTGTTTTGTATAATGACTTCCTATCTTCTGGGTATATACCCAGTTGTGAGATTCCTGGATCTAATCATAGTTCTACTTTAGTTCTTTTATATATGTGTATATATAAAAGTATATATATATATATGCTTTAAGTTATGGGGTACATGTGCAGATCCTGCAGGATTGTTACATAGGTATACACCTACCACAGTGGTTTGCTGCATCAATCCCCCCGTCACCTACATTAGCTATTTCTCCTAATGTTATCCCTCCTCAATATCCCCAATCCCTGCTATCCCTCTCCTAGTCTCCTCACCCATCAACAGGTCCCAGTATGTGATGTTCCTCTCCCTGTGTCCATGTGTTCTCACTGTTCGACACTCACTTAGGAGTGAGAACATGCGGTGTTTGGTTTTGTGTTCTTGTGTAGATTGGCTGAGAATGATGGTTTCCAGATTCATCCATGTCCCCACAAAGGACATGAACTTACTCTTTTTGAAGGCTGTATAGTATTCCATGGTGTATATGTGCCACATCTTCTTTATCCAGTCTATCATCGATGGACATTTGTGTTGGTTCCAAGTCTTTGCTATTGTAAACAGTGCCACAATGAACATACGTTTGCATGTGTCTTCATAATAGAACGATTTATAATCCTTTGTGTATATATCCAGTAAAGGGATTGCTGGGTCAAATGGTATTTCTAGTTCTAGATCCTTGAGGAATTGCCACACTGTCTTCCACAATGGTTGAACTAATTTACACTCCCACCAATAGTGTAATAGTGTTTCTATTTCTCCACATCCTCTCCAGCATCTGTTGTCTCCTGATTTTTTAATGATCTCCATTCTAACTGGCATGAGATGGTATCTCAATGTGGTTTTCATTTGCATTTCTCTAATGACCAGTGATGATGAGCATTTTTCATATGTTTATTGGCTGCATGTCTTCTTTTGAAAAGTGTCTGTTTATAACCTTTGCCCACTTTTTGATGGGGTTGTATTTTTCTTGTAAATGTTCTTTAAAGATTCTTCACACTGTTTTTCATTGTAATTGCACTAGTTTACATTCCCACCAGCAGTGTATTTTTAGGTTTTTTTTTTTCCTGAGGAACCTCCAAACTCTTCATCATAGTGGCTTTACTAATTTCATTCCCATCAACAGACTATGAGGGTTCCCTTTTCACCACATCCTCTCCATCATTTATTATTGCCTGACTTTAGGATAAAAGCTGTCTTCATCAAATAATCAGCACACATTTCAGCCACATGGTATCTCTACCTAGTTTCCCCAAATTAAACTCTATCCAGAACCTGGTAATTTTCCTGAATCACTAATCTCAAAAATGTCATCATAATTATCCACTTGGCCACAGCATATACCCAGGAGTCATTCTAGATCCTGTGTGACCCACCCCATGTCCGCACCTGAGGCAGCATAATGCCTTAGTTCTGAGCTCAGCCATCTCTCATCTGGACTATGACAGTTGTATCCTACTTGGTCCTTCTAAGGATAATTTGACTCTTTTTTCAAATCCCAAATTTCTACAAATTAATACAATTAAACATATATAAGGCTTCCTTCTTGAAACACTATTTTAGCAGTCTTATTTTCTGTCACTCCCTTAAGCACGTCTACCTCAGCCATGGTGAAGGAGTAGCAGTTCCCTGACCTATTTTTACCTCCATAAAGGGCCTTTTTCGATGCTGTTCCTTCTTCCCTCATTTCCTTTCACCTTCTGCTCTCTATTCACATGTCTCTTTCATAAATGTCGATAGAATATCTATACATTTGAGACTGAGCCAAGGATCAAAATCAGCTCATTTGACCTCCTCAGTGTATAGCACTTCCTCCTCTGTGCTCCCGCAACGGTTTGCATGTACCTTTGTTATGATAACTCTCGAAATACCGTAATTATTTATGTAAAATATTTTATCTGTATGTCTGCCTCTCCAATCTGACTATAAACTCTTGAAGAGTAGAAGCCATGTTCTATTTAACTTTATATTTTTATAACCCTTGATATATAATAGACTCATGCTATTTTTCAGATAGATGATTATATAAATGAATGAAAGTAATAAATCCATGAACTAATAAATGAACAATACAGATTCCAATAAGCTTGAACTGGCCACCCTGGGCCTTACACAATCCAGAGAAGGAGAAGCAGTGTGAGCAGAAGGGAAGCATCTGAGAGTTATGTCGTGTGCAAAAATGGAGAAGCATCCACTTTGTCCAGAGAGGAATGCTTCTGATGGGGAGCAGAGGGTTGACAAAATAGAATAAAAATGTAGAGAGTTTTGAAATATAAGAAGTCCTAATTGAGGAGGAGGCACTAATGGTTATTGGCTTTTAGCAGAGTCCCTTGATCTAGATTATCTGTGATGGAATCCTAACTCTGTGATACACTAGCTGTGTGATTATAAGAAAATTACTTCCTTGGGAGGTCGGGCAGGTGGATCACTTGAGGTCAGGAGATTGAGACCATTCAGGCCAACATGGTGAAACCCTATTTCTACTAAAAATACAAAACTTAGCCAGGCGTGGTGGTGCATGCCTGTAGTCCCAGCTACTCAGGAGGCTGAGCCAGCAGAATTGCTTGAACCCAGGAAGTGGAGGTTGCAGTGAGCTGAGATCATGCCACTGAACTCCAGCCTGGCAAGAAAGGGAGACTCTGTCTCAATAATAAAAAATAATAATTACTTCCCTACTGCTTTATCTTGTAAATTATTTATGTTGTTACAGAAATCGTGTCTCCTCATAGGATAGTTGTAAGGTTTAAATACATCGACACATGCCAATATTTTGAAACAATGTCTAGAAGATAGCAAAGCCCAGTAAACATTAGTTATTATTAGTACTGAGAAGAACAATGAAAGGTTCGAGAAGCAATTGCAGAAAACTAATCAGGTGGTAACTGATGTGAAAATTATGATAAATATAGTGGGAGGCAACCTAAGAATTCTGCTAGGTTGGAGAATGAAAAAGGAAGAACAAAGACATTCTAAAGAAGCACTCAGAAGTGAAAGGGAAGATACTGTATATCTCTATGGTTTGGCAACAATTTCCTAATATTGAAATCTCACCTTCCCAGTTACTGAGCTCCTACTGCATGTGTGTGTGATACAATCTCATCATAAAACCATAGATGCCTTAAGGAAAGAGTTGGTGAGTCAAAATACCAGCTGTGGAACTTCCTTCAGACAAGTGACTGAGATAGGAAAGGAAGCTGATATTTAATGAGCCACCTGTTATGTTTCAGAAACTTACAGTAATCCTCACAGAAACTCTTTACAGAAGGCATTACTATGTCTATTATATGAAGGAGTACAAAGATTCAAAGAGATAAAGAGATACAGCCAAAAACTGCACACCTAAATAAAGCAAAAAGGTAGTTTGGTCCTTGTCCTGGAGTCTATGATACAATCATTAATACGTAAAGTGAATATTATCAGTGGTTACTGACACAAGTCCTTACACCTACCCCAAACAAACTCGCATACCTACTCCAGTCTCTGAAGTTCAATTTTTTAAAAGAAAATAGCTCATCATTCTCAGCAAACTGACACAAGAACAGAAAACCAAACACCGCATGTTCTCACTCCTAAGTGGGTGTTGAACAATGAGAACACACGGACACAGGGAGAGAAACATCATGCATTGGGGCCTGTCAGGGGGTCGGGGGTTAATGGAGGGATAGCAGTGGGTGGAGAGATAGTGGAGGGATAGCATTAGGAGAAATACCCAAAGTAGATGATGGAGTGATGGACGTAGCAAACCACCATGGCATGTGTATACCTATGTAGCAAACCTGCACGTACAGCATATGTACTCCAGAGCTTAAAGTATAATAATAATAAAAAAGGAAAACAGCTCAAATCAGGAAAAACTCAAGGTGGATGAGAGGTAACTGGAGGGTGAACACCAGGAGAACATCATGTCATCTTAACTACTTGAATTCTAAAACTCCAAATTACACTCCAGATATTTTAACTTTAGTTACATAACCACACGTTATCTTCAGTAATTAGGAATAAGATTTAAGGCTTTGGAAAGAAATTCTTCGAGAGAGATTCAAACACTAGACTATGTTGCTATGAGAAGCCTTAGTAATAACATTCAATTATTCCTGACTATGGACCAAGCACTGTGTATGCAATTTTCTAAAGTTTATCTCATTTTATTCTCACAATAATTATATAAAATAAGTATTTTTGTTTTCCAGATAAAGTGGTTCAAGGTTTAGAGTTTCTGGAAACTTGCTTAAGGTCATGCAATTAACATGAAATGCAGCCTTGACTCTGAGCCCCAGATCTGAACAGCAAGTGTGTAAACTCTGAAACTGTTAACATATTCATTTTTAAGAGAACTGTTTAATGTGACTCTAAAAGCTTGATACCCTAGTGGGCTAAAGAAGATAATGAACTTTTAAACAGTCAAAAATTTATTGCTAAATTACTACCAGAATTAAGTTAAAAGCATTTTCAGATCAACAAACAATTTTATGTTCCTTATTAAGTTCAGTAAAGTATTTTATGTTACTTAATGAAGGCAGTAAAGTACTAAATATCCAGGTGAGCTGGGTACTTAGAGATTAACTTTCGAGACAGACATAGAAGACAAAGGGACAGGACCTCTTATGGTACAGCCCAAGGAGTTTGCCTCCCCAAGTCCTGCCGTCAAGACTCAAGCTTGTCTCACTGGCCCTGATTCTGATCTGTTTTCCTGCCTTTGGCCTAGAAATATGCTTATTACCTGACTTTTTTTAATTTTTATTTTTAGTTCTAGGTTACATGTACAGGATGTACAGGTTTGTTATGTAGGTAAACATGTGCCATGCTGGTTTGCTACACCTGTCAACCCATCACCTAGATATTAAGCCCAGCATGCATTAGCTATTTTTCCTAATGCTCTTCCTCCCCGCAACCCACCCTCCAACAGGTTCCAGTGTGTGATGTTCCCCTCCCTGAGTCCATGTCTTCTCATTGTTCAGCTCCCAATTATGAATGAGAACACGCGGTCCTTGATTTTCTGTTCCTGCATTAGTTTGCTGAGGATAATGGCTTTTGCTTCATCCATGTCCCCGCAAAGGACATGACCTCATTCCTTTTTATGGCTTCATAGTATTCCACAGTGTATATGTACCACATTTTCTTTATCCAATCTATTGTTGATGGGCATTTGGGTTGATTCCATCTCTTTGCTATTGAATCACCTGACTTTTTAACTTTACTGTTATTTGCTTAATCCTAGACTAATAGAATAACCTTACTCATAACTGCTCCTTCATTTCCATTAACTTTCTGTTATGTGTCCTGAACTATGTTAGAACTAGAATTATTTTCCCACCAGAACATAGCAAGAAAGCCTGTGCTTTTCAATACAACAGCACCTCATCAGCAAATGCCCTATAATTATTGCTTTAAAAGAAATTATTTCAAAATATATAAAAGAGTGACACATAAATATGGCTCACCATCTATCTGTTCAACAGTAAATTCTTGGTGATTTGGAAAGTAACTGACTCAAACAAGTTTCCCATCAGGTAGAAGGGCAAAATTACAGCAACAGAGAAGGAGCAAACCTAACAAAGTGCAGAAAAGGTGAAACTGAGCAAGAGGGCCCCTGTGGAAAACAGCATTGAGCAGTACAGTGACCAAGCAACTTTATAAGCAGTCTCCTCCAAACACAGCAAAGAAGAAAACCAGAGTAGCTGGAGATGGAAGGGCAAGCCAGATACACCAATAGTGGGTGAGAAGAGGGAGCGGGTAGAGCAAGTTGGGACAAGGCAGATGATGAGCAAATAAGCTGATATTAAAGATGAAGTTTTTAAAAGCATCCTCTAGAATGTCTTTATCAGGTCAATGAAGATTCATGCCTGTTTTATATGCCCTTTCCACATGAAGGAGTAAAAGGATGTGTATATAATGTGACAGAGAGTCACAGGGATGACTCCAAGAATGAGAATTGCTGAAACACAGTAACACATTAAATAATGTTTGCAGGAACTGTTACTTTTTGCCTTACTTTAATGTAAAAGTAATTAACCAATATATATTAAAATATTTCAACAGAAATGATCAAATCAGAAAGTGATTAAAAGGTTTATCCTAAGCTAATATATTTTTTGAAAAATAAACAGGAAGACCCCTTTTCCCCGAGAATAAAGGTCAAATGGCTCAAGCATCCTCTTTAATTCTAGCTAATCAGTTATTTTGTGAATTTCTTCACCCAATTTCAACCCACATACATTCTTCATTCATTCCCATTGCTGCTACATCTCAAATGATTTTCATCATAGTCTTTTAAGAATACTATCTCAGTTTGTGATCAGGAAACTGATCATATGAGCTGAGCCTCAGAGATGCTAAAGTAGTTGCCCAAATGGCCTAACTCTAAAATTATTTCATGATAGTAATTTATATTCTCCTTATTTTAGACATAGAATACTGTAATAGCTAACTGGCCTCCTAAAGAAATATTCTCCACCATTCCAAACCTTTCCATTGACTGATTTCCATCTAATTTCCCTTAAATATCATTTTCCTCTCCTACTTCTCCTCATGAACAATTGTATACCCTCTGCTCTAGTCCACTTCACGATACTGTGGATGCACCATGTATTCTTCCATTGTTTTATTTTTGTTCTTCACTCTGTCTAGAATGTTCTTCACCTAATCTATTACAAATCATTCAAATGAGAAATCAAGACTTATCTTTTTCACAAAAGTTATTTAACTTGTCATCTTTTCTTTTCACTATCATCTTTATAGTCTGAACCATGATATTTAGTCTTTATTCTTCTAAGCTGTTTACCAAATAGCTCTTACACATGTTTTCCCATTTTTAGTGTCTATTATATGCCAAGGACTGTCTTGAGTGGTTTTTATAGATTACATTAATATGTGATAGTAAATTTGCAGTAGATACTGTTATGTATCCCCATCTTACAGATGAAGAATATGAGAGCCTGTGTATCCAGCTCAAATCCACATATCCTGGAAGTGATGCAGCCAGCACTGCAACCAATGTGACTGGTTTTAGTGTCCTTTCTCATAAACACTATGCCATACTACTATGCCTCAGGGGACCAAACTTAGGGAAGTATGTGGTCACCTATGTAGCATGTTTGAAGAACTCCCCTGTTCAAGAATAATGTACACTAGTTTTTATCATTAGAGCTTTTTTCTTTTATTTAAAATTTTGGTCTTTGTTGAAATGTAAGTCTCACCAATGGGCCCCTAGGTTTTAAGGCTTATCAGGCACATTGTACTTTGGTATAAATGGTTTATTAGGATATCCGTCAGGACTTGGAGGGAGAGTAGAGAGAACATTAAAAAGCCTGAGTCCTAGAAGCACAGGTGGCCAAAGCAAACATGGACAAATGGGGTCACATCAAGTTAGAAAGCTTCTGCACAGCAAAGGAAACAATCAACAAAGTGAAGTGACACTCCAAAGAATGGGAGAAAATATCTGCAAACTACCCATCTGACAAGGGATTAATAACCAGAATATATAAGGCACTTAACTCTACAGGAAGACAATCTAATAATCGAATTTTAAAATGGGCAAAAGACTTGAATAGACATTTATCAAAAGAATATATACAAAGGGAAAATGGGTGTATGAAAAGGTGCTCAGTATCATTGATCATTAGAGAAATGCAACTCAAAATTACAATGAGATACTATCTCACTCCAGTTAAAATGGCTTTTATCTCAAAGACAGGCAACAACAAATGCTGGTGAGGATGTTGAGAAAGGAAGCCCTTGTATGCTGTTTGTGGGAACATAAATTACTACAACTACTGTGGAGAATGGTTTGAAGGTTCCTCAAAAACTAAAAATAGAGCTACCATAGGATAGCAATCCCACTCTTGGATATATACTCAAAAGAAAAGAAATCCTTGTATCAAAGAGATATCTGCAATCCCATGTCTATTGAAGTATTGTTCACAATAACCAAGACTTGGAAGCAACCTAAGCATCCATCAACAGATTAATGGATAAAGAAATGTGGTACATATACATAACCAAGTACTATTCAGCCATAAAAAGAAGAATGAGAGCCTGTCATTTGCAATAATATAGATGCAACTGGAGGAATGTTAAGGGAAATAAGCCAGGCAAAGAAAGACAAACACTGGATGTTATCACTTATTTGTGGAATCTGGAAATCAAAGCAGCTAAATTCATGGAAACAGAAAGCAGAAGGATGGTTACCAGAGGCTGGGAAGGGTAATAGTAAGGTGGAAGGAAGATGGCAATGGTTAATGAGTATAAAAAATAGAAAGAATGCAATCTAATACTTGATAGCAAATTGGTTGACTACAGTCCATAAAAGTTTAATTGTGCATTTTAAAATAGTAAATGTGTATAACTGGATTGTTTGTAATACCAAGGATAAAAGCTTGAGGGGATGGGTACCCTATTTACTGTGACTATTACACATTACATGCCTGTAGCAAAATATCTCAGGTACCCATACACCCACAACAAGTTTTTGAAAAATGTTAAAGTCTGAGAATGGGAAGAGTCCACCTTCAAAGGGGACAGGTAAGAAGAGAATCCAGAAATGAGACACTGAGGAACCTTGAATAAGCTTTGCCCCTTTATTGTCTTGGTGTGGCCCACCCCATTCCCAGCTACATGATGATAAGCTCTATTGCTTCTTCAATCTTTGCCATGACTTCCTAATCACATGCACAGTGAGCAGAGTACAGGCACCCTGGCTTACAGATAAGCAACTTGGAATGGTAACATTTCAAAGCTGGGTTTTTTTGTTATAAGGTTTTGTTTTGTTTTGTTTTGTTTTATTCTCAGAAACAAGCCCACTCCCACTTTTTCCCCAAGAAAATCACTTGTTGAAACTCATTATGATTGAAAAAGCAGAGCTTCTTTGGCTTGATTAAGGGAGCTTGGCTAGAATCCCACTTCACTGCTTCCACAAAAATTGCAGCCTATAGCAACCCTCTACAGAGTCGTAGAGGTTGGGGAGTGCAGTTTGAACAGCACTGAACCTCAAATTGTACACAGCATGAAAAGGAAAGCTAGGAAGGTCAAAACACTTACCTTAGTTCACACAGCAGAGCTAGAACAAAAATGCAGGCTTCCTATCCTGACTTCACAATTCTTTCCTCTGGGCTGTGCTGCCTTTCCTCTACAGCAATCACATCCAAGGGTTTGGCACCTTCCCACTGTGTCCAACATTCTTCGATAGGGCAATCTAACTCTGTCCTTAAATAACTTTACTTTTACCTTGATTCTCTACTCTCAATGTCTGTAATTTTCTGGAACTGGAAACTGTGTGAGATTAAAAGAGATTTCTGAAAGTAAATCCTGTGAGCAATTTTGACATTTCTTAGAATTATTGTGGGAGAGTTAAACTGTACCACTGCTATTCTGGAGCAAAAGCTTCCATTAGCTTTTGCTAATGTCTCGAAAGTTAATCTCTAAGTTAATGTTTCTCAGGTCATCTGTCCCACCACGCTGAACACATTACCACCTAAGTGTCGTATAGCAAGGCAGGGAGCCCCTGTTTAAACAAATTACCTGCTCCTCTGTGTTTCTGAAGGTCTATTCTGTCTCTTGTTTGTTAAAAGGATTAATATGTATCTTGAAAAGAATCCCATAAGGTAAAATATTACTCTCATTTTAAAGAGAAAGACAGAAAAAAGCTAGACTCAGAGCTTCTAAGTGACTTATTCAAGACTTATTTTAACATACAGTTAGGACTTGAGTAATTTCTGTATGGTTACGAAACTATACTACATCATACTGTTCAAGTGGGATATAACATCAATTAAATCAAGGAGCATTTTCATCCTTGATGAGAAGGAGTCATGTGTGTCATCTGGTGCCCACCTGAGCTCCATCAGCCCCTGTGGGTTGGGGAAGGCATAGAGGGGAGTCTTAAATCAGACTGTCTGCTTTAGATCATGGCTCTGCCAGTCCCAGCTGTGCACACGGGTTAAAATTGTCTAACCTCTCTGTTTCTCAGTTGCCTCATCTAACAAATAAGACAGTGGTACCAACTTCCTCATACTGCTCTAAGGATGAAATAAGAAATAATTAGAGAAGAGCTGAGAACATCAGAAGTACTAAAAATGCTAACATTATCATTAAATATTATGATTCTTATCTGAACAGACCCTTCCTCTATCCCTACTATTTTCCTGACTGCAGGGCAGCCAAGAAATCACCACTGTGACACATATCTTCTTTGGGGCTCATTTAGACTCATGCAAGTTCCTCAGTTACATTAGTCTACTTTTTAAGGCGTAGTACATTTCACACTAATTTTGAAAGTTTGTGAGGAAGATAAAAATCTATAGTGTTACATGTAGTTGAAAGAGTTTTTAATTCCCAGGCAGGAGCTAATGCATTCCTCCATCTATCACAGGCTCATCTGATCATCATAGATACCTTCTCTAATGCATACAAACACACTTACTATACTGTATTACATGTATTATAGGATCTACCATGAAGTAATACAATCCCTCATTTTTGCATTACTTTCCCCAAAGCAATGTACCAGGATCCCTGATATTTAATAGCTGTTTAATGACTTTTCATTGGAAAAAAGTAATAAATTTATCAACACCTGTCATGAACTACCACCAACCTGCTCAACTATAAACAAAACCTGACCTAAATGTTAGTAGGGTCGAAGAGGAAAAGAGTTATCCTATCCTCAATACAAATCTATTATCCTTAAAAGATGTCAAAGTTATCACACATTATGAAAGAGTAAGGTTCAAACTTAGAATTTATTTATGTATTCCAAAAGAGTTGCCTAAAAAATATTTTGGCCAAAAATATGTTCTTTGCTAAAATTACATTAACTATATGCACAACAAGAAACTAAGAATATTGCTGGCAAGTTGGTACATTGATTAGATGTCCACATGTCTAATTTATGAAGTCTAAAAAGCACTGCACCTTGAGCGTCTGAATAAAAATCTGTTCACAAAGTATTCTTTATAGATGATTAGGTGTTGCTAACTCATTTTGCTCTATTTTATTACTTTTGAGCTGTCCATAAATTCACTCTAATGCCAAGAGAACATGCTTAAAAACAATACACTGGGTTTAGTCATTAGTGGCAATTTTAGAGTCATTTCTAATGTGGTTTTTTAAGACCTCTATGAAGAACAAGAGATGATTTATGAATTTTAGCAATTAAAACCACTTGACAGATCATTTAAAATTGGTTTCACTCTTAGATTTGAATAAAATTAGCTATAGATTTAGGCTATGTGATGGTATATCACCAACTGAATTTTCATTTGATTTAGCTTTCAAAATGTGTTCATATATACTCTGTGTCTTGATTCCAAAGAATAGTTAAAATGCTTAGCCATGGCGGGAGGTGTCATTATATTCTGAAGATCAAAGTTTGGAGAAGTTAGTTGACTTGCTTAAGGGCACAAAAGTAAAACCTAGTAGTCCTGGCTTGTGGAAATTGACTCTTTTTATTATAACCAGATGACGTTCCTGACTCTCTGATGTCTTTATGACATTTCTTGACGTCTTTGGATCATTCTTTAAGACTCTTTTTTAGGAGGCATACTCCATTCTAAATTGTAACTTCTCCCTCAAAATTGCTTGTGTCAAGCAATTTACCTTTCTTTGAAGTAAGGAAAATCAGAAAGTCATCTCATTTTTCTGTCAAAATATCACATACTCATTATATAGAAAAACTTTAGAAGAGATATGCTTCATTCACATTCACAGAGCTCACTAACCAAGACAGACCACATACTGGTCCTTGAAATAAGCCTCAAATATTTCAAAAGATGGACATCTTACAGAGCATGTATTTTCACCATAATAAAAGACATTTAAAAACAGTAAGAATGAAATATCTATAAACTCTCCATAGCCATCTTTTAACATTAAACAACATTCTTCTAAATAACCCATGGGTCAAAAAAAAAAAAAAAAAAACACCAAAAACCCAAAACTGACCTATTTTGAACTGAATAATTTAAAAAATAACATACCAAAATGTATGGGACACAGCTAAAGGCAATGCTTAAAAAGGAATATGTAGTTTTAAATAATCTAAGAATCAATTATCTAAATTTCACCTTTAGAAGCTAGCAAAAGAGCAGCAAATTAAATACATAGCAAGTGGAATGAAGAAAATAACAGAAATAAGAGAAGAAGTCAATGAAAAAAACCCCAAAAGTTAATAACTGGGTAATAAAAATTGATGAAGAAAATAGAAATACAAATTACCAATATCAGAAATGAAAGATAGGATATAAGTACAAATCATACAGATATAAAAAACTTAGAATATTCTACAATCTTTATGCCAATAAATTCAATAATCGATAAAATATACCAAATCTTTCAAAGCCATATATTATGAAAACTAAGGAAGACTTTTTCTCTATGTATATATATCTTATATATATATATGTATGAGAGAATATATATCTTACATATACATATGTAATCAAATATAGTCCATAAAGAAAGCTCCAGGCAGAATTTTTAAACTAGAGGATCTATCAAACATTTAAGGAAAATATATGTTAATTTTAAACAAACTGTTTCAGAAAAGAGGAAGGAACACTGTCCAATTACTTTATTTGGCCATAAAACCATGATTTCAAAACTTGACAAAAATATTACAAGACAAGAAAAAAATCAGATTCGTATCCCTCATGAATGTAGATGAAGAATATTTGACAAAATATTAGCAAATAAAATCTAGAAATGTGTAAAACGATTAATGAATCATGATCAAGTATCATTATTCTAGAAATGTAAGACAGATTTAATTTTTGAAAATCAGTCATATAATTAAACATATTAAAAAAAATAAGAAAGGGAGAAAGATGGCAGTCACCTACATACACATAATAAAAAAAGGCACTTAACAAAATTCAACACCCATTTATGCCATAAAAAATTATTCGCAGAATAGAAGAAAACATCATCAATCTAATAAAATAAAAGTCTACATATGAGCTTATAATTGAAGGCAAAATATTTAATACTTTCTCCTAGTTAGGGATTAAGCTTAGTATATCCACTCTCACCACCTGAATTTAACATTTAATTGGAGATTTACATCTATCAGTAAGGCAAAACAATGAAATCAAAAGCATTAGAAAGGAAAAAAATTAAATTGCCTTTTCCAAAGCTGATGTAAGTATATGAAAATCCCAAGGAATCTTCAAAATAACTATAAGAGCTGAAAACTAAATTCAGCAAGCTCACAGAACATAAGCTCAATATAGATAGATAAATTATGTTTATCACTACTAGCAGTAAAAAATTGAAAATAAGGTTAAAAAACAATTGTAACATCAAAATCGTAAAATTTTTGAAATAAATTTGCCAAAATTTGTACCTCTGTACTGAATATTACAAATATTGCTGAAAGAAATTAAACAACTAAAGAGATAACATGTTCGTAAGTTGAAAAAGTCAATGTTAATGCATCAGTTCTCCCTAAAGTGATCTATACATTTAATAGACTCCAACAAAATCCCAGCATATTTGTTTTTGAGAATTTGGAAATAAAATACTAAAATGTATAATGGAAAGATTCTAGAACACTTAAAACAATCTATAAAAATAATAAGATTGGGTCAGGAGTGGAGGCTCATGCTTGTAATCCCAGCACTTTAGAAGGCCAAAGTGGGGAGAGATCCAAGATGGCTGATTAGCAACAGCTCAGGAATGTAGCTCCCAGTGAAAGCGCAGAGAACGAGTGGACGCCGCACTTTCCGACAAATTTTTGTTGCCCACAGACCGGGAGATTCCCGGCAGAGGAGCCACACGG
>CAUYQU010014927.1:0-10230 GCA_963574635.1 Cheracebus regulus
GAGCCGAGTTTGTGCCAGTTAATTCCAGTCTTGGTGCCACGGCAATATTCCATAAAAAAAAAAAAAAAAAAAAAAAAAAAAAAGCATATTTTAGTAAATGCATAAACCAGTAATATAGTTGCTTATTATCATTATCAAGTATTCTTTACCATACGTAACTGTATGTATTATATTTTGTAGGACTGGAGGCACCGTAGGTTTGTTTACACCAGCATCAGCACAAACACGTGGGTAATGCATTGCACTATATACAACAACAGCTGGGACATCACTGGGTGATAGGAGTTTTTCAGCTTCATTATAATCTTATGGGTCCACTTTCGTATATGTGCCCTGTCATTGACCAAAACGTATGTGTGAATTTAGGTAATGTGAGACCACTGCTGAAAATCTGATCATTTCAGAGTATATGAAATTCTATAGGTTATTAACTTGTTAAACTGAGTATAAACCTGAAAGATAATGACCCATTAATCAATATTTCTAACTGAATTCCACCTGATACTTTAGCAATATGTAAACTTAGATGACTAAAAGCTAAGTAATAAGTTATTGTAAAAATTAAGGAGATAGTGTATGTGAAAGTCTCAAGAACAAAGTCTGATATATATAGTTGCTTCAAGTTTTTATGTAATAGACTTTCTTATTTACCCAATTTACATTTGTTTGAGTGTGTGATCATTAAGACTACAAGGATCATTTGTGTTTAAATTCTACTTCTAGAGGAAGAAAAAATACTCTATGTCTTATGCTCTAACAATGGATATAGAATCTTATCTAAGGTTTTGATCATATTAAGAGAAAAAAATGAAATTTTGGAAGTTCTGCTAGTTTTTTGGCATGTGTTTTTGTTTTAGGTTAACAAATATTCTTAAACATTGTGTGTGCTATAATATGGCAATCACCCATATTAGAAAGCATTTTATCTTAAAACATGCTCAACAATATGCCTGATTAAGAGTAGGGTGCAGAAGGCAAAATTAGATTGCATAAAAAATTAATGATAATATTGGGGCTGGAGTCTAGCAGGTAGATTGGGACCAGAGACAAGAAGATGAAGGCCAGGCACAACTTAAGGAGGGCATATAAATGGCAAGAAATGTTGGGGGATAGAAAATTGTTAATGAATGTTAGAGCATGATGATTCATATTCTATTTCACATTTTGTCTCTTCAGTGACACCCTGTAATCACTCCATTACTATTTCAGTTTGGGCTGCTGTAGCAAATTACCATAGTGGCTCAAATAACTTGATTACTCAAACAACAACTTATTTCTCATGGTTCTAGAGGCTGAAAGTACAAATTAGGGTGCCAGATGGTTGGGATTTTGATAAAGGCCTTCTTCCTGGTCATGTCCTCACATATTCTTTTTCCTTGGTGCTTACAAGCAGAGAAGTGAGCTCTCTCATGTCTTTTCTTTTCTTTTCTTTTTTTTTTGATTTTATTATTTTTTAAATATTTTTAATTTATTTTTATTTTTACGTATTTATTTATTTTTATTGTACTTTAAATTCTGGGGTACATGTGCAGATCTTGCAGGATTGTTGCATAGGTACACACATGCCAGGGTGGTTTGCTGTTCTTATAAGAACACTACTAATCCCAGCATAAGGGCTCATGAGCTATTATCTTCATAATTTATTACCCCCCAAAGGCCTCACTTCCAAAATCCATCACACTGGAGATTAGGGTTTTCAATATATAAGTTTGGGGGAGATATAAACATTCAATCCATATCTTCAAAGTAAAAATCTGCTACATACCCAGCCCTGTGTCATTAGCACTTTGGGGAGTTGAAACAATCAAGGCAGTGGATGTCCAGAAGGAAGCCAAGTGGTGTGGAGAAGGGAGAGAATGGCAGTCACATAAGCCGAGATTCAGAGCAGAGACAGGGAGTAATGAGAAGAAACAACCACCCCATCAAACCTTAGAGATTTTGGAAATAAGGAATGTGGTAAAGAATATTCGTTTCCCAGTTGGCATTGGGGCTGGGCAGGATGACCTCAGTCATCTGAAAAAACTGTAAACATTCAGGCAGCTAATAATTGGGATCTCACTTGTGGGGCTCAGCAACCCAGAATGTATGGTGCCTGGTTGTCTATCACGGCGATGGTGATAATGATGAAGTTAGCTGAGCCACAGCTGTATGCTCCACCCTCTGGGCACCTTGGTTCTAAACAAACCACAAACATGCACACTCTTATCTATGATTCTAAAAAAACCGCAAACATGCACACGCTTATCTATGAAACTGAGACAGATGCTTCTGGCCTATTCAGATCAACACATGCTTTAATCATCTTTCTGACATGCAAAACTGTAATAGTTATTCATGTTGCTTTATTTTCCAAGAATTTACCCCTGCAGACACGCTCCAGTGTTACATAACAATGTTCTGTAGGATTTATCTATGTTGAATTTTTAGGAACTTTTTTTCAACATATTTCTTCCCTCAAAACTTTTTACCTCTGCAAAACATCTCACTTAACTTGGACCGAAAATACTGTTTCAGCATTTGATGATGCCTAAACTGAATAGCTCGATGTGAGTTACCTAAGCTGAATAGTTCTATGTGTCTGACTTTATCTCTTTTCTCCTAAGTCTCTAGGTTTGAAATATCCTCTTCGCGATTTTTATTACATTAAATTATTATCAAGGAAGCCCCCTGCCTTTCCTTCACAGTTAGCCGTTCTTTCAGAATCCAATCTATCCTTCTTTTATCAAACGTAATTCTAGATGTGTAGCTAACAGGTCAGGTGAAAACTCGATCTTCTTAAAATAGTTGAAAACAAAATAAAAGGCAGTGTTACTCTTCCTTCATAAGTTGGCTGCTTTTTTTCTTCTTCTTTCCTTTTCTTTTTTTTTTTCTTTTTATTGGAGGGAATAAAGAGCAAGGGGACTGAGCTTTTAAAAAGGGATCACTGGATGATGTTGGGCAAAATTAAAGGAAACTCCTATGATAAAAAATTTTTGAAAATTGCCCGTATAATACATTAAAAATTCTTTAAAGAATCTGTATGCCTGCATCTTCAAAAAAAAATTAGAGGAGGATGGAAATTTTTGGTATTCCAGTGCTCAACTCTGACATTTTAATCATTTCCTTTAAAAAATCCACACACTTGATGAAAAGACAAAGGACTATTGTTATTAACTTACTGAAGAAACTTACTAGAATACAAAACAGATTACGGTATGACTGCATAGATGGGAATTTTATTTTCAGTTTCTCATTATCTTCATCCCTACTTATCCTAAGGTTCTGTCTCCAAGTATGGATCTCTATTAGCACCAAATCTCAACCTTTTTTTAACATTAGCACTTCCCCATCAATAATCCCATCACCTGAGATGATTAAAATATGCTTACTTTATTACCAACTCAATCCACTGACAATTCAAAGCAAAACAATTAATGAGCAAATGTCTGCATGTCCCCAGCTGAAATGCTTGTGTGCACATTTACAAACATGCACACACTTCTTTGCACCATATCACCCCTCTCCCACCTAATACAAAGGCTTACTCGATGAGACAGACAATGGGAAGTAAGAAGAGTTTGTGACAAATTAGAAGTCAAGGTGGTCAGCAAATTATAATCTCTTTTTGTGTTATAGGCTTTGCTAGATTAACCTAATCAGTACAAACTAATATAACTTTGCATTGTCTTGGCAAGATGGAAACAGTTATAAAGTGTAAATTTCTACTAAAATTCTCACTCAAATAACACATCCTAAATTAAAGCATTTGACCTCCCCCAAGCACAGATAGATACATCTTCCTCTGGGATTCATAACATGTCACTTGCTATATACTTGTTCCATTTTCTTTCTGTATTTAAAAAAAATACACTGTATGAGATATTATTGTAGTTTTCATGGAAATGTGTTTTTCTCAAACAGGTTTCTGAGCCAGGACCAGCTGCATAATCTGCAAACCCGGTGAAGATGAAAATATAGGGCCCCTTGTTCAAAAATCTTTTAAGAATTTCAACACAGTAACATCTGAGCATTAAGCCAAGCATCAGACCCCCTAAGCAAGGAGCTCTGTGTGACTGCACATGCTGCTTTCCGATGAAGCCAGTCCTGCTCTGAGGGCAAGGATCTATTTCTTATTCATATTTGTGATCCCAAAGACTGTTGCATGCAGAAACTGAGAGTAAGCTCTGAATGAATGTTGAACCAATGAATAATTTTCCAATAGGCTACAGAGAAAAGTAGAATTCATTTGATATGAAAAATAAGAATGAAAAATTTTTACATTTTACTTGGAATTCCTGGTGGATGAATGAGAGCTACATTTAATCAATTAGAGGGCATTTGATGCCTTTGCATCTAAGTTATTTTCAATTTACTTCAAAGACTCTTAAAAAGGTAAAAGTAATAAAAGCGAATCCCAACAGGTGCCGATCTCCACAAAACTCGATTCGGATACTTTGTTAGAAATCAGGGGACTCAGAGCAATGATGTACCTCCTTTCCATACTCAGAACCTTCCTCACAGTTATGAGGAGGTATGTAGCCACCACATTCCCAGACCCACCATCCTTGCCCCTTTCAGAATAATGTTTCACCTTCACAATCTTGCCTTGTCTTTTTATCCCTACAAGTCCCACACTACAAGCCCAGTGGTTTCTCTCATTCCAAAAGATAATGAAATTTTCAACCAGTACGTTTTTTGGCTGTCTGTTGACACTTGACTAAGGATTTGCAAGTCTAGTCTCCATGTACCAATCAGGATTCTTCTATTAGCATTCCAACCTTGTTGACTTGAAAAAGCTGCTTCTCGGCAGAGGGATGGCTCTGCTAGCAGCTGTCAGCCAGATGCCTATCAGAGTCACCACCTATATACAACTCTTCATTTGTTAGAGGAATGAGAGGATCAGCTTACAAACGTAAGACTACCCACCAGCATCTAGAGCAGAATCTGCACAGAACTCTCTGGGCTCTTCCAATATGGTTCATTACTTTCTTTTCTCTCAGTGTCTCCAGTTTTTGGCTTTGGGATAAGACCCAAAGTGGCACTAGATAAATTTAAATACACCAAGAAAAGCTGTTCTCATGGCATTTATGACCTGATGAGAAACATGATGTACCAGACATTTTACAGGAAGTCATCTTATTGAAAGATTTCCAGTCCAGATTTGCTGGCTCTAAAGAGCATTTGGGGTTGGGAGAAGTGTCTTTCCTCTCGGGTGCTTCAACAGACCTGTGCGCTGAGTCTTTTGATGTCAGCTTATTACCTGCCTAGATCAGACCTTTCCAGCTTCCAAACCTCCAACCAATACTGAATGACTCAGAGGACTGGACCTGTGTTATCTGAGTTGTCCTGCCATGCAATGGAAAAGCCTGCCACAGCAATCTTCAGGAACAATATTTTCTTGGTGAAGTCTGTGAGAAGTAATCAAGTAGGAAGGAATATCAGGGTGACTACATATAGCTGAACTTGGAGGGAATGCTGTTAGAGACAGGATTTCAAAGACCTGAATGAAAGAAATGTGTAGGGCATTTAGTGAGTAGAATCTCATTTATTTATGCTGCACATTTTTACCCATCTAGAGCAAATGTTCAGACATGGCTCTCATGGGCCCCTTCTCTCCTGCACAGTCTTCTCATTTCCACTCCATATTAGCCCCATTTGGGCATTCTTTTCAACTGTGCTCCTCACTCTAGGTAACTTGATGGGTACATCCACCCAAGGGATTTAAAACATCCTCATATTCGTAGAAAAGGGCCTGAACAACTTTTATTTTTCATGAGATAAAATGAATTTTCTAAGTCTTCTTTAGGTATTTTTGGTGTATGAGAGACTGCCAATAAAGCCAACTTCAAAATTAAATAGTTAATGAAACTAAACCAAATGCACTAAAATGTTGGGCCAGATTCACTTTGACATTTCTTGAATATTTCAATAACTAAACATGTGGCATCAGTAAAGCTTCTAACATTCAAATAAAGTAATTTTTTAAAAAATTCTGGACAATTTTCAAATTCAGATCTTCTAATCAATCTTGTTTATTCCTTCTTAAGTGTTGTTTTTTTGCAAGTCATTAAGTATAGTCTCTCATCATCATTACTTTAAAAGTATACATGCATCTCTACAGCACAGATGATCTATCACTCTCCTTTTTAGCTATTTATAAATTATTTTAAAATGTTATATCTCTAATTGTAAAAGTTCACTTTTATTCAAGTCCAAAAAATTAGACCCAAGCCTAGTTTGAAGGTTGTTATATTGCCTAATGTAAGAACTTTCCAAAGTACATTTATAATTCAAAACTGCTTCACCTGTGTTCTGCCCAGTAGGCCATGTACCTACTGGTTATTTTCCAAGATATGTGACTGAGTCATGCATTCATACAAGGCACTCCCATGCATGCATGCAACTACATTCCTTTCCAAGAGAAGATACATGTGCCTACAAATCACTGAAACAGGCATACCTACCACTTGGTATTTGAACTTTGGCTTTTCCTGGTTGCTAAAAGGCAGACATTCCCAAACCATTTGGGAAAAGTAGAAGTTGACTTGTCCATTGAAACATACAAAATATCTGTGATTTACATCAGGGAACTGCAAACTAAAACCACAATGCGACATCATCTTATACCAGTCAGAACAGCTACTGTTAAAAAGTCAAAAAAAAAAAAATAGAGAGATATTGGTATGGATGTGGAAAAATGGGAATACTTATACATTGTTGGTGGGAATGTAAATTAGTTCAACTTCTATGGAAAACAACACAGAAATTTCTCAAAGAACTATCAAAAATAGAACTATCATTCAATCTAGCAATCTCAGTAGATACTGTGTATCTACTCAGAGAAATCATTATATCACAAAGACACATGAGTTTGTATGCATATTGCAACACTATTCACAATAGCAAAGTCATGGAACCAATCTACCTGTCCATCAGTGCTTTACTGGATAAGAAATCATTGTATCACAAAGACACATGTATTTGTATGCTCTTTGCAGCACTATTCACAAGAGCAAAGTCATGGAACCAACTTACATGTCCATCAGTGCTTTACTGGATTAAGAAATGTGGCATAAATACAACATGGAATACTATGCAGCCATAAAAATGAGTGAAATTATGTTCTTTGCAGTGACATTGATGGAACTGGAGGTCGTTATCCTAAGTGAACTAACTCAGAAATAAACAGAAAACCAAGTACCACTGTTCTCACTTATAAGTGGGGCTAAACAATAGGCACACATGGACATAATAGACACTGGGGACTCCAAAAGCGGGAAAAGTGACGAGGGAGTGAGGGTTGAAAAACTACTTACCAGGTATGATGTTTGCTATTTGGGCGATGGATACAATAGAAGCCCAATCCTCACCAGTATGCAATATACCCATGTAACAAATAAGCACATGGACCCTCTGAATCTAAAATAAAATATATATTAAAAATTTTTAAAAACAAAATATCTGTAATTTATACACACATACTCATCTGTGTGAAAATACACATATATTCTTCCCTTACCAAAAAATCCTTTGTAATTGGTTGTGTTTGGAATTACTACCCATCAAGATTCATGGAAATTTTCTTTGTATAATACCTTTTCCTAAGTCAGATTCCCTAGAAACAGAGCTAGTGATTAGGATTTTTGTGCAAGAATTTACTAGAAAATGACATCAGAAGAAAGAGAATAAGGAATGCAAAGAAGGCAAATGATCCTCTTTTATTTTGGCTGTTGACAAGTTATTGTATCCTGTAATACCTGTAGCTCTAATTGCAAAAGTCCAGGTTGGAAGGGGAAGCTAAGCAAAGACATAATTGCAGCTGGTGACTAGTTTCAAACTGATCCTATGAGGAGCTCCAGAGCAAGAATTGTGCCATAGAATTGGTACCATCTTGAGTCAAGGGAGCCATATTGTTGTATCCCATGTTAGCCTTCTGAGGAGGGAATCATCCCCCAGGGAAGAGGGCTCCCATTGGTTGGGGGCAAATCTCCAGAGGAGACAGCTGATCAGCATTCACAGCAGCTAGGAGTTAAGCATGCCTTTCATTAATGTGGATCTGAGAAGGACACCAGGAACACCACTGCAGTCAGGGCAGCACTACATGCTGCTCAGATCCACCTGATTCTCACATTACCTCCCTTCCTTCCAGGCACAAATTCTCCGACATTTCTACCGCATAAACATTCTGGGAGAACTCCAAAGTGAAGGTTGATGGATTAGACTACAGTCCCAAATGCTACAATTGATTCCAAGGTTGTAACTGTTATTCATTGTCTCCTCCTCCACCACCCAGGGCATATTTCCTTTCCTTCACCTAGCCTTTGTGCTGGTCTAGGTGGTTTGCACTGTGGGCCCTCATCCCTGTGGAGTGTGAGTCCCTAGTGACCATGTCTTTATCAGGCTGGGCTTACTATGGTTGCATTTACACCTAAAAGTGACATGGGAAAATCAAAAGATGCCAAGATGGATCAACTTAATGACAAAAATATTCTCCATGTCTCTATTATGTAGCAGCAGCTAAACCTGTTGATGACTGGGGTAACTTACTCTATAATAGATAACTATTTTCTTAGCCTGCTGGTCTCCTACCATGGGAAGCCCCAGAATGACCACACAAGTGTTTATTCAGATTCTGAATGTGTCTTTGAGGGGAAGAGTCCCTCTCACCCCAGGAACCAGGACCTCCACAACAAGAAAGCTTATGGTTGTGAGAATGAGAAGCACAAAGTCTCCAAGTGGTCCGTGGGAATGATGTTGAGTAGAGCCACTTCTGCCTACACCCTTTGGGTCTCCGACTCTTATATTCTATCTGTTAGAGACAGAACAGCCAAAGATCTTTGGTTTAATGTGCAAACCACATACTGCAGGATAGCACCCATCCTTGCAGAGTGCCATCTCCAAGTTGGTACCTCAGCTGAAAAGAGGTGATCCCAATTGTTTGGGGATGATATAGTGTGTGTTAGAAATAGTGGATCCCATGATCATGTGGTCACCATCCCACTTCTGCAATAAAGCTGGTTCCTTTGTTCAAGGGAGTATCATGTGAGATCCCATGTCAGTACATTAGATACTTCATGTACTCTTGAATAAATGTCATCCCTCACTGGTATACAAGCCAATCTTGTCAGAATGAATCACTTTTCTTTCAGGGCAGAAGGGGAACCAAAGTAAAAAGTTGCCCCCATGTAGCTGTTTGCCTCCTTGAGAAATGATGTGTTAGTATTGACTCGCCATTGGTCTTGGTGGCAATAGACTGGATATTAGTAACAGCAGTAGTTTTATCAGACCCTATGCAAAAGAGAGAACCCACAGCCTCCCTCTTAGCCACTATGTCCACTTCATTCAAAAGCCCAATGCGCCATCCCTGAGATGGCTGAGGATACAGGCAAACTGACATCTATTTTGCTCACTTGTTTTTTTAGCACCTCTTCTGGACAAAATTACTTACATATTGTTACACCAAGTTACTTACACTTTGTGCTCATTTCTGTAGGTCCAACCCCATCCCTCTTCCTCAGACATCTTTATCATCAACCTTCCAGTCTTGTTCCTTCCAAGCTCCTGACCAACCACCTAAACCATTTACCACTGTCCATGAGTTTATGCATATTCAACCAACTAAGCCATTCACCATTGCCTATGGGTCTAGGGATATCTTATCTTAGTCCACTTTCGCTTCCAACAAAGGGACTAAAACAGATCACTCACTGAAGAGTTGCCCGTTTGAAGAGTTTTCTCTCACCACTGTCATTTAGTCTTACCTTTGCATGTAACTGCAGTAGAGCAGCAGTACATTATTAGCTTATACTCACATACCAACATGACTGATTCAAGAATAAGCTCAGGCTTTTGCCTCTTCCATCAGTCGGAAAGAAAGCCCCAGAGACCATAACTGTGTGCTGAGAGAAAGGCAATGGTGAAACACTAGCATGTGACATGGAAATAAGTGTCATGCAGCCTACTTTCCCTCTCTGAACTATCTCAAGCCCCATCCTGGATCTACTACTACTATTTTATCTGGGCCAAAACTTATTACTTGGTGGGCTGACAGTATCCAACTTATAATGGAAAGATATGGCTGAATGGGTACTTGTTAACACATGAATAGATGCTAGATGCTCACCTTCTACCAGGGTCTAATAGCATGCCAGGATGTTTTTCAAATGGAGTGTAATTCTCTGTGGCAGATGACACAAACTTGCTCCAGAGCCCTGTGCTGCAGTTCTTTTTTTTTTTTTTTTTTTTTTTTTT